>VXBW01008256.1:1834058-1944643 GCA_013400375.1 Thinocorus orbignyianus | reverse complement strand
TTTTTTTTTTTTAATTTAATATGTTTCAAGTTCTTGGGGATTAGGAAAGAAACCAAAAAAATAGAAAGTCATTAAGGAAATTTAGGAGCCTTATACTACCCAATATTATGTTGCATTATATGCCTGCTATCTTGGGGGCAGGTGGCTTGATTGCTAAATCATTATTTTTTAGGGTCCTCTGTGTGGCAATAGAGAGAAGAGAATTAGTATCTTCCCCTCATTTATGGGTCATTTTGAATTCTGATAACTTGCCTCCTCTAGGACATTTACCATGGTTGGAGGCAGCTGGAAACATCCTCTCTCATAGGCAGAATTTTCAGCTTGGTTAAACTGCAAACATCTGCTGCTCAGCCATCTCTGCTGAGGGAGAACCAGCACAGAGAGTCCCAAAAGTCTTGCAGAAAATGATGGGTGTGTACCTTCTCTACATCCTGAGGAGAAATGTGCACTAGAAGGCAGGAAGCGATCAATAACATGAGAGAGAGCAAAACTTAAGCATGCAATTACAGGACAGTTTGGGACTAATATTGTCACTGTGTTGAATCTTCCAGAGCCCTTTTTGTTGCAGTGCTGTGGCCCTTTCAGCAAGCTTTGAAATGTTCTCCATGAGCAGATGGAGCCCATATAAAAACTGGTGTAACTACCAACAACCGGCATCTCACATCATTCAGTCTAAACCCACGTATAATGTAGCTCTTCTGACTTGGGCTTAGACGTCTGATTGCCTTCACAGAAAATGACAAGGAGTATGCATTAGATCCATGTAAATTGTGTTAATCTGGTTCTGTACCTAGCGCTAATCACTGGCACTTTCTGTAAGGATACTGGCATAATTTTCGGGATTGTGCTGTGAATCCTCCTCTCCATTATCCCTCTTTCTCCTTACCTCCTGGCTGTTTATGTTCCCCTGCTTTCTCTCCTCTTTGCTTTTGTTATTCATCCTGCAAGCTAAATTTTATATGATGTGCTTAAGTTAAGATGATTGGTAGCTTTCCTCATTGTATGGTAATTTCTGTTGCTATAAAAAAATTCAAGAAAAAACAGAGGAATTAAAATAATATTGGCCTTATTTCTGAAAATGTCTGCATGATGCAAAGAAAAAATTTCAGAAAAAGACAGCAGTGTCAGCAAGCCACTAAATGGCAGCCTTCATGCTGTATTTCTGTCTTCCTGTCTGGAGATTATGCAGTATCTTTTTATTACAGACCATATTTTAATAGGCAGTTCTGATAATCTCATTTACAAATTCACCCATTATAAAGGGACATTGATTTTTACATTAGCCATACTTCCAAAATATTGCTGTTGTGTGTAAGTAAGTGCTGCATATATTCTACAACATCCATTGGGAATATCTTGTGCTGTAGCTGTTTAGGGCTTGTAAAATGTATTTGTGCATACTTTCATGGCAGCTAGCCGTACAGGCATAGGAATAGCGTTCCTATTTTTACTCCAGCTTCTGGGTGCAGATGTGAACAGAAGTATTTTGCTGGATGGGGATAATATTTGGTGTACATCTTGTCTTTTCTATGCCTTAGCGCTTTGTCATCATGTTTCTTTGTTTTTCTCTGTTTCTTTACCTAATTACCCTGAAGTCAGTTTCGAGAACACATCTCTAGCCTGTTCTAGTGTAATAAGAACTAAGGTGACCCTGTTCTGCCACAAATCTGATTATATGGTATATGGAAACAGAGATTAAAGAAGAAATGTCAAAGGACAAGCACAGCAGCCCTCATGATAAGGAAATACTGTTTTCTTTTCTCATGTGGGCAAGGCAGGGAAAATTTTTCAGGACAGAAAGAAATTCTAGAGTAAGGGAATCTGATAAATCATATGAGATGGGATGAATATTTTCTGGGTAGATAGACCATTGCAGCCCTGCCAAAATTGAACAATTTCAGCAGTTCCCCTCTGTCAGACAGAGAACTCCTTGCAAAGGGCTTTGACACCTGAGTGAAATCTAGGCTCAGCTGAGGTCAGTGGGGCTTTTGTCATGGTCTTCATAGAAACTAGTCGGGTTTCTGATTTCAATCTGTGCCCTAGGTTAATTTTTAACATGAAATAAATAACAATAAAAATAGGCACATACTTCAGGCATTACCAGGCAGACTATAAACCCACAGCTTTCAAGATGGAAAGCATGTCTTTTTAGGATGGTTCGATATATGTTTTTGTGGAGAAGCACACATGTAAAGGAAATAAAGATTCATAGGTCAATGGGCAGAATCACTGAGTATTGATAAACCATATTTTTCTAACAGACTAGGAAAAGACTAGAAAAATACGTGGGAGTCAGGCAGTTGAAAAAAAAGTTCGTTTTTATACATCTTTTAGTGACTTTGTTGAATTGAAGCCTACATTAAAAATGTAGTCTTGGAGTGATAAACATTGCTTTGCAAGTTTGGGTCATATTCAGGTCATGTGGAAAAGAAGTGGAAGAAGCACTTGAAAAAGGTATACATTTTTGTGATGATTTTCTTCTTTTAATGACAGAAGAAATGAGCTCAAAAATTCAGCTGCAAACATAAATGAGTTTTTTTTTCTTTTTACTTTAAACCCCCAAATCTCTTTCTCCCACACATATGTATTTTAATCTGGTGAAGACTGACAAATACTGTTTCTGAAGTGTCATAGCTGATGGATACATCTGGTACCTGGGCAGATGGAGAAGCTATGAAGGTCAGAGGTTCAAAAAAAGGTAGAAAAGATTTAAAACATTTAAACAGCATTCCTGACATCCTTCGCTCTGCAGACCTTGATGGCCAGTCTGGAGAAGGCAGCCCTGGATCAGTAGGAAAGGCCACCAACTCCTGTCAGATCAAAAGATTATTATCTTCAATTTGTATTTCTGCTGCTGGATTGTCATGTCCGCTTCTTGGCCAAAGAAAGTGGCACAGGTAGGTGGGCGTAACTCTATAATCCTCACAACTTCACATTTTCCCAAGAGAAAAATGTGAGGTGCCATCTGTTGTCAATGCTTGCTTTTTCCCTCAGGTGTGTGTGAGCTTTAACTAGAGGAAAAAGGAATTATCCTCTTTTTGGGACCAGATGTTTCCCTATGAGAGGCAAGATCTGGGTGCTTACAAAATGAGTTGCTGGTGAGAAGAGTTCCTTCCTGAGCTAGTTAAGAGGTTGTTTATGCTCTGATACCTGGTTTATATTCTTTCCAGACTTCTACATTTTCTGGTGTTTATATGCAATGTTTATTCAATAAAGAAAGAATCAGGACATAAAATTGTAGATGACCAGATTGAAAGGAACTTCTCAGAGTATAGGGTCCAGCCCTATTCTTTCTGCTAGGTGGTATGTTGGAGATTCACTTCTGAGATGAATTTGCATTTCTCTTTCTTGACTGAACAGGTCTCTCTATTTGAGTCTGGCCTCTATAATGCACTATGTGTTTGACTTTATCAGCCACCCTCTATTTTTCGGAGTTGAGTGATATTTTTCAATGCCTGTGTTATTTACCTGAAGTATGTAAAATATGTATGTTTTCAAAGCATTTTATGAAAGATGCTAGGACATCGGCAGAGATTGCATAACCTTGATGTATTTTGATTTATTGTAGAGCTGCATTAATTTAGTTTTTGGAGCCAAACGCCTATAATTTGTTTTTGCTTGCACTTTTAAATTTTATAATATATTAGACAACATATTATATTACGTACATCTCTCAAGTATAACAGAGAGTTAAAGAAGTGATTAGTCTTCCCTGAAAAGTTCATTTCAGTCCCCTGTTTAACACTTTAAATCAAATCTCAAAACTAGCCTTGTGATTATTTGGCTGCGGGACTATTGTGGCTTTGTTTTGGGTGTCAATAGATACCAGGAGCCAGCAGCAGCCATTTTGTGCTTTGTTCTGGTGTTACTCATGGGCTTATTTACAAGGATGGTTATTGATGTTTTTCTTTTATTAATGTTTAATGATATTCCTTAAACAATTGAGATACTGGGAATGCTCCCTTCATATCATCACTATGCTGTTTCCTTTGTTTAGTCTCTTAAAGCTAAAAGTAGAGTCTTCATACTTAAAAGCACACCTCCCAAAACATGAAAATTGCAGAAGTTTATTGTGTATCTTTAAAGAAACCCGCTAAATAAGAATACTGAATTCTGTTATTATCACTTATTATTGCTTTTTAGATTTTTTTTAAAGCAGGTTAAAATGTCAGTGAAAAATAATGTAAAAACTATAAATGGAAATGAAATGCAAGGCTACAGTCAGTTACACAACTGTTCAAAATTTCAAGATGAGACACTGAGCTGATAATTTTATAGCTGCTTATTGCAGTGGTTTTTTTTAATTGTGTTTATCTTGCAGACTAGAAAAGCAGTTCTTATTTTGAATTGAAAAACCTAATGAAGGGCTCATAAAAGCTATTCTTGTCAGGGGCATTAGTAATAATCATTAAGAATATGCAAGGGGGCCCCAACAAGAGGTGAAAAAATTTAAGCAAGGTTGTTGGTCCTTTCGTAATCTCCATACAGTGCTTTTGCATCTCTGTGTCCTTATCCATGGGCTTTCAAAGTCGCTACAAGGACCTTCTTTGCTGCAAGGGTTGACTGGATATCATTTGGACTAGCACACTCCCTCTGTGCCCTCAGCAGCATCTTCCAATTTAACAGTCCTGGTTAACACTGAAGGGTGTTTTTCTCCTCTTTTCAGATTTTTCAGTGTGAGATATGTAATGACAGTATTCTGAAAAAGCAGGGTTTTCTCAATATGAATATGGTTAGCATATGTATCATGGAAATGGGATGCAAGGATACAGACAGGCTAGTTGTTCTGAAGGAATAAATTTAGAGGGTGCATGAGCACCTCTGTACCCTCTTACATTGCAAGTTTTGTTGCTGAGCAGTGGGTGCACAAATTATAGAAGGATTTTAGAAAAGCTGAGGGCAACTCCAGCAAAACATGTTTTAAGGCACTGTACCGAATCAGTCATGCCTTTGTTGGGCACATCTAGAAAGGGCATAGTTGTCTGTTCTGGTACTAGAGGTAAAGTATCTCTTCACAGAGCAGCTATAGAGTTTTAGCCAATACATAGTAATGCCGCGTAAATTAAAAACATTAGATCTTGGAATGAAAGGGTTTGTTTATTTATATTTTTTTTAACAGATGGAGACTTGAGCAAAGGAACAGAGTTACATACTCCCTCAGCTTAATTCTGCAACTAGGACATTGTTTTTCTACCTTCCTCTAGTCAATCTTTCTGTCGATCTTTCTGAAGATAATCTGTTTTGTGTTAGGTTTTAGAAGGAAATAAAATAATAATAAAAAAAGGTAATTTCAATGTCATACCAGTGGTTAGAGCCAAGAAACAAACAAAAAAACCAACTGAGTTGCCCTTGGAAACAATGTGTTAGAGTAGAAATTCTACTGAGAAATTTATTATGGGCTCCTATCTCCCCACACATATACAACAGAGAAAAATAAAGCGCACTAATAACAGGGCTCAGATGGGCAATACCCTACAGATCAAGTTGCATGTAAAAAACAGCTTTAGCTCAAGTTACTCCAGTTTAAAATTACTGAAAAAAACAACTAAAGCCATGGCTAAAGCTACTCAGAGTTTTCTCTTAAAATATAAAGGTATTGTTAAATGAGTGGGTAAGAAGCTGTGGATTTCAAAGCAAAGATACAAAAATCTGTTAGATAGAAATTGTTTCTTGAGCAAAGGGAAAACATTTGTTGGAAAGAGCTCCAGATCTAACTGAATGAATAAGCGTTTCAGTGAAGATATTTAGGATGTGCGGAAAGTCCATAAGGAATGGAAAAACTTGTTGATCAATGAGAAGTGCAGGACTGCCTTGAGTATTGATGAGCTCAAGTGGAGCTCATCAATAAAACTAGGGCAAAAACTAGGCAGCATTCTTCAACCACTTATAAAAATAAAAAAAGTGCAAGAGAAAGAAATAGCCCATAACGTATCATATAGCCCTCATGAAATATTGGGATGAAAGAGAATTTAAAGAAAAATGTCTGGCACTCCCTTCTCTTCCTTTCCTCCCCAAATACACTGCTGCATTTTTAAAGAAGGGTGTAAGGGCAAAAGGCAGTGGTTCCTGATCTCAGGTAAACTTTTCTCTATGACCCTGAAAGAACAGCTCAAGTGCAAGGGTTATAACTCTGTAGAATGTATAATACCTCTATTAAAAAAAGCTTTAAAAGGAATCTGAACGACTATTCATCCTGTAGTGTGACTTCAAATACAGGCAAGATTTTTTAGACTGAGTTTGGAAAACTTTTAGACCAAGTTGGGAAGAAAATTCAATGGGAAAAGGGGAGAGGGGGAAAGTCAGCCTGAGTTCACTCACTAGTAAATTGCACTGGTTGATGAATATGACATTTCTGATAAGATGTCCAGAAAATAAGTAGAAAGAATACGGTGAGTCTAGGTTCCTGGACAGTCAGCTACTGTCCATTTGTTGGGGGAAAAAAACCACCTGTATTTAGAGAGATGTGGGTTGCTCCAGGAACCATATGGCATGTAAGGAACTAATTGAAAGGAAAACCATGTTGACTGGTGTGGAGGAATGGCTGAGTGAAAAGGGGCATGACTTGATTGCAATGAGTAGCCAAGACTTTGATGTAGATATAAGCTGTGAACTGTCCTTAAAAAGCAGAAGTATGAAGAAGCAGCTACATGGGAAACAAGATAAGCAGAGCTGCAGCTGGGAGAAGGGGAAAAACATTGCTGCACGTGGAAAAGAACTTTACACCAATTGTGTGAGTGCTCTAGGCACTTGAACAGAGACTGTAATCCAATCATGTAGCTGTCGCTAGCATGTGCTTCTATTGCCTGTCTGTATATACTCTGTGAAAACTTGAATAAGGGCAGAACGACCATGCTCATATTGAGACTCATCGTTACTCCGGGTCTGTCTTCCCGCTCCGACCATACGACAGACTGCGATTCAACATCCTCGTGGTCCACCAGGCCAGAAAGAGAGGATTTCCTATAGCAGATCAACAAGTCTTGATGCCCACTGTATGAGGCTCCAGTAGTACCTAGGGCCACCTGAAACATTGGTGGTTCTTGTTTGAAAAAGTAACTCAGGCTGGAGGACATGTGAAGAAAGGCCACCAGCGTGATCAAAGGAAAAGACGTGGTACACTGGTGTAACATCTGGTAATGGGGGATCAAGGAGCAAGCTTTCCTAAAGAGTAAAGGTAAGACATCTTATGATTTCTTAGACAGATCTTGGTACATTTATAAGTGTGATTATGATACGGCTGCCTGCAATAGCAGGTGACAGACTTGATTTCTGAAAGTCCACTCCAGCCTTATGTTTCTAAGCAACCCAGTTGACAGGGATGGAGAGGCCACTGTTTATTATTATTGGTGCACAAAGGCAGAGCCAAAATGCAGTTTTCTTTCACAGAGAAATGATCCAAAGATTTTAAAGCCCACAAACTTATCCTATCACTACAGATAAAGGTCTCACAGCATATTAGCATCACAAACAGTGAAGCTGTAGGCATCAGACACTGAGTGATCTAATCTGCAGCTGAAGACTGGAGAGTTGACAGTGTCTTCTCTTTTTATGTTCCAGTTTCTGATTCTTCAAAACATAAAGTTCAAACAGACTAGTATCTTAGCCAGCAAAAAAACACCCAAGGAGCAACCTCCTCTGAGGATGTGTCAGAACTTTAAATGATAAACCAAAGAGGAACAAGAGCATAAATACTTAAAATAAGTTTGAACTGCAGCCAAATAATGTTCTCCTATAGGTAAGCACATGTTGTACTGCACCAGGACTTCAGCATTTTGTGTTCAGTAGGTGCCAGTGTTGTTGAGTCTTGTAAATCATAATGATGCTTCAAAAAAGCTAAGCTGTGAATGCACGTAATTGCAGAATGGTAAGAACTATTTGGCATTTCCACGTGCTCTTGGAGGTAAAGTTTTGTTGCTATGGCCCTAGATCTCAGGTATTAAAAACCCGGTTTAGTGGTGGTCATGACCATCCAACTGGAACGTACTTAGGGGTTACTGGCACAAAAGGTAGGAACTATAACCTGTTTTACTGCAGAAATTCAGCTTTCTGTTGTAATGCAGGTAAAAACTTCCAAGTAAACTGTAACAAACTTTATCAGTAGCTTTAGATCACCTCTTTTTTCCAGATAAGAAGGCTAGATGCAAAGTTTCTTTCCAACACCACCTTTCCCTTTCCATCTCAATCAGCCATTCAGCCAGCTCAGGACTCCCAGGTTTTAAAGTTTTTGTTTGTCAAATAGTGCAAATCATTGATTTTTTAATCTCTTCTTTTGACCTCTACTTACCTTTTCCAGAAAATTGTTGGTTAGAATCATATGGCTTCATTTTTCAAAGTGTTCTGAAGACTTCTCATGGTGGATTTATTATAGGAGTGTCAAAAGTAGATAGGAGAATGTAAGAAAGTTCAACTTTAATATACAAACCTCTGTGGTCAGATGTTATAAGCAATGTGTCTTCTGCCATCTGCAGTCTAAGACATTGGAATGGAGAATGAAATTCAAGTGAAAAAAATAACATTAATGGTGGTTTTGAAGCTTTTGTTGCTGTTGATGTAGATTTTTCAGATGATCAATACCTCCTTGCAGAGAAAGGATTTCTCACAGTTGAAGAACAATGCAAACATTGCAGTTTGGGGACTGTAAACTTCAGTGTGGCATTGAATGACCTCAGAAAGAAGCAAGAGTCTGTTTCTGACATACCCATAAATAAACAGTCTGTAAAATAAAGAGACTGTAATGTAAAAGATATGGGCAATCCTTACTCACCCATCTGGACCTTAGATTTCTTACTGATGCCATTGGCACTGTTGTCCTGGTATTCTTTGATGGGTACAAACCCATCTTTCCTTCTAGTGCTCCCTGCCAGTAACTGCTCTGCACTCAGTTACATTCGTTCTTACATCTCTGCAGTAAGAAAGACTGGGAAAGAAAATCTGAGACAATTTGTGTCCTTTACAGTCACTATTATCAGTATCGTGTCTCTCCTTCGAGCACTATCCTCTTTAAAGTCACTCTCTTTTCAGAGTAGAACTGTTGAAGCTTTTCCCTGGCATCATTAAATAGCACTCAATAACCTACTTCTTCCTTTCTGAAGAAGAACTAGTGTAGTTCTGGTTGAATACTGTGTTTTCCTGGGTTCCCTCCGTGTGCTTTTTTCCTTAGCTAGGACATCTGCACACAGGTCTACTTCTCCTATGGTTTTCTCCCCTTCTCTGTTCCCTTTCCAGTGCCTCTCCCCCGCATAAACATTTCTATCTCTTTTAGGGATGTCCTCTTTAGGGAGTCTTGATGACTACATTTCCTCATTTATTTGCAGTATCTGCACATTCATATTCCTAACACTCCATCTTTGCCAGCATGGGGGTTGACCAAGCCTTTTACACTACCAGAAGATACATAAGCCAAAGCCATCACTCTTCTGTTTTTAAGTAGGTACGGTGTGGTTGGCAGGCTCTTAACAAATGCATACTCTCCTGGTAGCTGTTGTGCATCTTCAATGTGTTACTTCGTACCTACACCAGAAACTAGCTGGTGCTGTTATTCTACTTTACTATGCCCTCCTGTTTGTCACTTACCCATGTCAAGTGTTTTTCAGGTCTGCATAATTTCACTAGAAGTTTAACATGTGTCTCCTGCATGTCTGCTCCGGGTACCAGAACTGTTTCTTTCCCACCACAGCACTGTCTACAACAGAGTGATGCCATGGAGAGGAACTTAATGCTGGTAATACGTTACTCGTTTTTTCAGTGCAGTACCTTGATTTAAAGAAGAGCCAGAACTTAACTGAAGAGAAAAAAAAAAAAAGGGATTTTGTTCTGAGTCTGGACAACACAGACAGAATTCAACACTTACTGTGGGCTCCCTTGGGTCCCAGATGAACAAAATGTCAATGAATTAGTGACAAAAGTGCATACTGCACATAGCCATAAAAATCAGGTCTATGACTGTGTCCTTGCTTAGTCTAAATGCTACTAAAATTTGGATTTAGTATGTCATTTGAGTTGTGTTAGAATACTTTGATGCATATGAATTAACAAAGACAAGCCGTTAGACATCCAAGATTTATTACCGAAGTATGTTGAGTCTTTATAGCTTTGATAGGGGGTTGCTTTTTTTTTTTTTTTTAAGTGTAGCAAGCTTTTTCTAAATCTCTATCCTTTCAAAAATACCAGATTCAAAAGATTTTAGCCTTTAGGAAGTATAGAAATTTTCTTTACAAACCATTCCTGTTATTTTTCTTCCTGTATAAATCTTTAATTTCCATGAACATGTAAGATGTCTTTGATGAGAAGATAATTGCTTCCAAAGACTTGGTCAAAAGTAATGAAGAGGATAACTGTATAATACAAGGGCATCTGAGATGTGTTAATGTTGAGAGGTATTTACATATTTTAACTGACACAGCAAAGTTGTCTGAAACACGAGTCAGAGATCAGGCTCTATAGATTGAAGTCACAAATATTACTCAATAAATGCCAATTAGCACCTTCAGCTAGACTCCCCTCCAAAGCAGATGTCACCTTTGACACTATGCAGTCTTCCTAGTGACAAAGTCTAAATATTTCCCAACATTTTCAATAGCTCATAATGCTACCAGCTCACATTCATGACAATTACTATCCGATGAGCTCTGATTTCTATTCAGAGAGGCAAAGGGCAAGGTTGGTTAAAACATGGGGGAGAAAAAAAAAAAAAATCCAACAAAAAGAATCCAACCAAACCAAATCCCTTATACTCTCCCCTTGAGGGTGGTTAATTTGAGACCAGGTGGAGAGCCAGACTTTGATGTATAACAATATTGAATCCCAGAAATAGCAGTTTTCTTGTTATGTGAGCAAGGTCTCTGTGAATGTATTCATCCTAGATCATATATTGCAAGACATGCAGCTGATGGTATCCTGAGCTGATGGCACAAGGTGAATCCTGAGCCTTTGGAGGTGAAAGTGGAATGGAACCCAGCGCTCCATCCTTGATGTTGTAGATGAAGGGCATCTAGGCATGTAGATGAAGATGGCAGGGATTGCAGAGATAAGGTTAGTGTACAACCTCACACTCAAAACTGCAATTTTATTTGCCTCTTCTTGTCTCTTGTGATACCTTAGGTGTCACAAGATATTTCTTAGATTAGAAGCAAGCATCGTTTGTCCTTTGTATTTTTGAAAACAGTTTATGTAAAGGCAGTTTCCCTCAATGCACTGCTTTAACTCAGCACTGGAGGAGATAATTTATCGCAAAACAAAAAGGGAACAAAGTAGAAAGTCATTGTAAAACCAAAAACATTGTCAGGAGACAGACTTGTACCTGAACGTACTCGGGATTTTTAAGGTATAGAATTTCAGGCTGATAGTAGCTGTATCAGTGTCTCTTCAGTAAAACAAAATAGTACTATACTTTTTCTGTAAAATAAAAAGCAAAAATAACTTTCAAAGAATACCATGCTGATAGGATGGAGTGGAGACCGTTTGAGAGGGTTTTACATGAAATACAGGTTTTCTGAATGAGCAAGGTGAAGATAAATGGATCTGAAACCTGCTTGGATACAGTTGTGACAGTACTGCAGAAAAGGAATTGCATCTGATAGCAAGTGAACTGCACACTTCCCCTCCCTCCCTCCATGCCTATTTGTTTTGACAACACAAGGAGACTTCCTAGGCTGCCCATGCTTGCTAGGCTCACAAAGAAATTTCCTGTGCAAATGTTGCAAATGTGAGTGGTGCAAAGGAAGTCTGTGCGTTCACTTCAATGGGATCTCAAGACAGGAAAAGCAACTTACCATGTTGTGCAGCCACATACACATAACTGCTGCATCCAGAGTGTGAAACAGCTGCTGAGTAAACCAGAGACCATGTAAGGGAGGTCAGGCTACAAGTCCTGCACCTGAGCAAGGACCTTCAAGTTGAGCAGGTTTGAAGTAGCAGACCAAAGCCCTGCACTGGAGATTTGAGCAGTGTGGGTGCTCACCTGCAGTCAGTCACTGTATTTTTGCTTTGCAAGAAGGAGCTAACAGATGAAAGAAGGTTGCATTCCAAACTGCTGCCTGTTTGGAGGTGCCTCTGGGAACGCCCTATCGATGCAAAGGTAAACAGATCATTTATACTCCTGCTCAGAGGTGTGTTGAAGGGTGCCTTGGTGAAAGTGTTTAGTCCTCCCCAGTTTGACAGAAGCAAATTGGGAACATTTTGGGCAATGGCTTATGGCAGGATTGTACTTTAGGAAGCTACCAATATTTTGGACATTTCTCCTCTCAGTTAAGGATAATTAACTTACTGGGATAGTGTGGACCAAGTTGGTATGAACCAACGCAGTAGATGTAAATGCTCATTAGGTATGTTGTCAGGCTCTCTGTGAGTAAGCTTAGGGTTCAGAGCTCAGGTGTATAGACACAGTGTTTTAGTAATGTGGGGTGTTGTCAATGAGGCTCTACCAAAACTCCCTGTGAGACATGCTTGTAAAATCTTTAATACCTTTGTCGATACATTGCTGATGGGGATAATTTGTCATGTAATATGATAACTTAAACTTTGAGGAGAGCAGAGGCTAATCTTTATTTTATTTCTTTAGTTGAGACTGACAAAAAAAAATATCTCAATTTGTTTTATATTTTTAGACATATGTATGTAATTGGTGGCACGGCAGATTGCCGTGCGCTGTTTTACCTTGAGCGCTGATAACAGAAAGTGTGTTACATGGGAGATTAACATTATCTTCTTAGTTCCAGGAAAGAATGGCAATAGCTTGCTTTTGTGTTTAGAGTCTGTACCGATGGTGGCATCTGTGGGAGGTAGGCTCCAAACACACTGCTCAACAATTCACAGTTTTCATTTCATAGTGGCAAAAAAGGCTGTCCTCAAGACTACAGGTCTTCTTGCACTTAAGGAAGTTTGCACCTGCTATTTCTGGCAACAAAGCCATGCTTCATTAGTTGTTTGATTGTCTAGTTTTCCACTAGGAAGGAGGTTATGGGAAGGGGCTTGAACTGTGTGACTGCTGTCATCTGAAAATGAAGGCCTAACTGAAATAAATCACTGTTAGGCACTTTTGGTTAGGATAATTTAAAGGATGTTTCAGAAGCTCTCAATGTCAGCTGCAACACAGGTAAAAGTCTATCTTAAGTATATTTTTGACCTAGTCTATCTATCTTAATATAATTCAGAATCTTTAATCTGAAAAAGCTTACAGTTTAATAAGCCAAGCAGTGACAATGCCATAGGTGCTTCTCAGTGTCATGACTAAACATGTTCATGTTAAAGACTATAGGACTGCAGCTGCTGCTTCCATGCTTAGTAAAATGACAAGAAACACAATTATACTGATAACCGTGCACGTGTTTCACCAAGCAAGCATTTTAGGCTTGATGAAAAGTTTGATTCTGAAGAAAAGCTGCTCATCCTCACTTAGCATATTTTGATCTGCCTAGTGAATTGGTCTTGGGTTGCACAATACAGACACCTTTCAGGTGAATAAAAGCCAGAAGTGTTGCTCCTGCAGTACTTGCAGAAGCTGTGGTCACTCAGCCCATGGGACCAGACTGCAAAGAGTTTGCAGTAAACCCTTCACCCCTTAAAAGGTATGAAGTGTTAGCACCAACTGTCTCTCTACAGATCTGTACAGAACTTGTTAATGCAGACACAGAGTATACAACACCTCCATGACTCTTGAGTCCAGCTACATTCAAGATGTTACAAATCTTTTTGACTTCACTCAGGTTTGGATCAGACACCTTTTGCCCAACCTTCTTTAAGTGAGCTGGTTTGAGAGGCTTTGAAATATGCATAGTGGGTTAAGAAAGAGAGGATAGAATTGTTGAAGCCTGAAAGGCTAGATCCATCAACGTTTTGAAAGCTTTCTTTACCCTAAGATTGGCTATCAGCTGAAATGGCTACCTGAGATCTGCTGAATGAGAACTCTTAAATCACGTATAAGCAGGAAACTTCTTCCTGACAGCTGATCTGCTATGCTTCAGAGCATGAGTATTAGAGGGCCTCTAATACGTATCTGCCGGTATGACTTCGCAGTCCATCCCAAGATGCTTTCAGAGGAAAGACTGACACATTAACTGCAATCAATTTAGACTGATACACTGCAAATAAATGTGTTTACTTGGCATTTTTGGCACAAACATAAACTTTTTATTAAGTGCATTCAATATAATTGTATAATGGCATATAGTATGCAGTATCCATGACTTATTGAAAGTAATCCTAGTTCTATTTTTTTTTTCCCCAAAGTAAATATAATGTTGTAACTTTATAGCAAAAGTCATCTGGGAGTTACTTTCTGTCTGTTGTAGATGTGTGATGAAAATCCTGAGAGCCTCAGAAATTGAATTTTGGCAGCTTTGAGATTTCATTATACTCATTGACGATTGGATGCAAATGTAAGCCAAAGCAACTGACACAGTATTGCTCATATCTCACATGCCATTGCTGAAAAAGTGTCATAAAAATGAATCACCTCTGCCCTGACATTATTCATCTTGTCTATAATATCCATGCATACAAAAAATAAAATCAAAATACATAGAAAATGAAACCAAAGGAAAAGGCAACATTTTCACTGCTCTGGACTACTTATCTGTAACAATGGTGTGCAAGAAACTCCAAATAAATGTGATGGGACTTACCTGAGCCCTCAGGGGAGTTTTTATGAAGACTTTCCTTTAGCTGAACTCATTCTAACGTTCCATGTAATTTTCATCCATGTGTACCTGCAGTGACCTTCATTCGCCAGCAGGACTTTTGTAGCACTGGAGAGGGGGAGTGGAGGCGATAAAGACTGCCCATCGACAGCTGAAGTTAAAGTGCTTCACATGGCCCAAGGTACTGTTCCATCCCGTGTTTGGATAGGTGTGATTTAAAATACACATTGGAGCCGCAAAGGATAATTTTAAGACAAGAACTTATTCTATGCCAGTGAAATATTTTAACTCTTCTGGAGTTAATTGTGTTGTGTTCTTTCTCCAGATCACCCTAGGAGGACTCTGTTTTTCTGTGATTACAGCAGGCACGTAGTGCTGGGCAACCCTAGACCAAAGTCACCCTTTGCGAAGAGGTATTTATTCCACTGTGGAAGGAAGCTGCAAGTGCAGAAACTGTGAAGCACCAGGGAAGGCAAAGCATGTGGGGCAAGGGATACACTTACGGCATTCGCCCAGCCCTGATGCAGTCATGCTGTCATTCAAGATTATGAGGAACTCCTCACGAAACAGACCTCCATATATAAAAGATGCTGTGTGCCTTATTTTTCAGAAAAATTCTTGGCTGGCATGTTTACATGGATCCTACACTTTTACTCAAGAGATTAGTTCATGTCTAGAGGCATAATGCTACTCTGTGTACCTCTTTAAGCCCTCAAACAAGATGTTCCTGAAATGCCACTTATGCTGTGGTTGCAAAATCAAGTCTTCCACAGCTGGTGGCAGCTATCCCAGCTGGGGATGTATGTGATAACAAAAAGACTTGCTTCTGAAGCTAGAACCAAACTACTCAATTATCCTTTCTTCTTTTGTCTTACTGTGGTTGGATACCTACCGCTTTGCTCAGCATTGCTAGGAGCCGGGGTGTTTTAAGTCTGTGGCCATAGTTTTCTAAGTTTCGATAAAACCATTTTGGTGTGTCAAACCTTATCTGACAGGGACATGCTGAAGGATGCTGCTCTGAGTGCTGACATACTGCACAAATATTGCTGTTCTTTTCGTTGCTGTTAGTTTTAATATACATTTCTTTAATTCTGCTACTTCGCATGTCATCGCAAACAAAATCAACCACAGTGTAACCAGAAATGGTTGAAGTTTTCTGTTTTGAAGATACGTAACCTACATGCAATGGAAGACCAGTCTGTAGTATCATTACCATGACAGACTCCTATATCTGTTCTTGCATATTAGAATAACTTTCTGAACATGCTGTCAGATTTGCTGTTGCAACTTCTGAGTTTATGGCAGCTGGTCCGAGTGCTGTTAATCTTACTGCATGCAGCCTAATTCACTCTCCCTGTACAAAAGCATACTGCATCATTATCGATTTCAACCTTTGGCTGCCTAATAGTTTCCTCTCCTAAACTATCAGCCTTTTCTTTGCAGACCAATTGTATGTTGGTAGCCATTCAAATATTACATCAGAGCCCTTAAATGTCGGTTTCAACACTAAGTGAACAACCCTGTCATACACAAACTCTTGATGTAACTTGACCTTCCTGTGCTAATCCTCCACTGAATACTGAAAAGTCTGCTCAGGCACGCATTGTTAATTCATTAAAGAAATACAACATTTTAAATTATTTAAAATCCTATTTTAGAGCTCTGAATCTTATGTTTCTCTGCAAGTAATATCATATTTTTTTTTTTTCTTGGTCTAGCGTTTAGGCTTTTAATCACAAAATGTCTTCTTGTTAACTGTCATCAAATTGTAATGGGCTCAAGCTCTTTAAATGCTTAACAGCAATGATAATTGTGGTGAATACAGTCCATCTTCATGTACATTTTTAATGCCAGTAGAGATTTCTTTGCGATAACAGAAATTATAATAATGCTGGCTGAATATGAATGCATTTTCTCTATAGTATACGGTCTAATACATTCCTAAAATTAAATTGCAAACATTTCAGTCTTTAAAATGTTTTCAAAGATTGAAATGTACTGGATAATACAATATCTCTTATGCATTATAGCACATCAAAAATGCTCAAGCAGTCATATTGCTCAATAAACTGAATTTACTAGCCTTACAGAAAAGTTTAATAGAAAATGGTAACCTTTTTACATGCTTTTGAACCTTTCTATATGATGAAGCGAAGAATGAATGCTTGTGGGAAAATGGCTTATAGCTACAGATAGGATGGGAGGGTACCTGGAGTTTTACTCAGCAAAGTTTTTAAACATGTGCTTGTAGTGCAAGTCATCCCAATGAGCTTGAAAGGAAGATGCAGATGTGTGCATTTCTTACTGACTTTCAGGAGAGAGGCTCATGATATGCAGCAGAGACGCACTAGTATTTCCTACACAGCAAAACTGAGGGCATAAAATAGTTTGGCATTGTGATGGATTTAATGCAAAAAATTGGGATTTTGGAAGCTGTAGATTTTCTGCTGTCCCATTCCCTGCCCTTTAATTTTCAAACACTCAGAAGTTAAGCTGGTCCCTTTTCCTCACATCAGCTGCTGAGTGAGCAAGTCAAACTCAGTTCTTCTGCAGCCACAGATTCTTCTCCACCCGCATCTTAGAACGCAAAATAATTTAGGTCGGCCTGGTCCAACCTCTGGCTCCAAGCAGGGCCAGCTTCAAAGCCAGATCAGATTGCTGGGGGCCCTGAAGAATCAATACAAAACACAAAGTCAAGCTGACAGCATTTTTAGTTCACAGTAGTTGGTGCAAAGGGAAAGTTGTTGCTGGAGCTCATTCTCAGGCAACTGGAGCCCTGCACAAAGGCTGAAAATTATGGATCTAACAGTTTTCTGGTTACTGAAGTGTGTTACTAAAACTTAAGCTTCATAGGCTACTGCAGGCTATTTCAAAGGGAGAATTTTCATTCTAAGGAAAACTTAGTTCTGTTTATTCTGTCTGAATGCCGTGTTTGAGAGAAGGCTTTTTGTCAAAATTAATTGCTAGAAAACTGTACTTCGGCAAAGGCCACCTCTCTCTGAGACAACTGAATCCTCTGTGGAAATCACTATATGTGTGAACATTTGATCTAACACTCGCTCTGCAGCCTAGCTGTCCTAAAAATGTGTTAAAAGCACAGCTAGATATAAAACATATATATCGAAAGTGAATGAAGGAGGAAAAGTTTAACCCTGACTGCTCAGCTGTTTCCGTGGCTTCTCTCACCCTACAGTTCATCCCATGTGCACAACAGCAAAAGGCTCAGATGCCATCAAGTGGAGTGCCCTTCCTTCTAGAAGTTCGGCCTTGGCTGGTGGTGAAGCTGTCATCCACCTTTTGAAGGAACTTCTCAGCAGCTTGGAGCCATGGAAGCTGTACAGTGGCATGGCACCAGCAAGCTCACTGTTGACAGGATAGCAGGCACGTGCTGTAAATGCAGTACTGTGAGAAAGATTGCACACATTTGCTGCAAGAGGTCATTGTTCACTTGTGTGAAGAACTGGTCTCCCTGCTTAATTATGGGTCCCAGCACTAGAGGTGGGTAAGGGGTAGAGAATACATTTGGTCCAGGAAAAATGCTGGATAAGCCAACATCTGCATAAGTGCACAGGTATTTTCTTTCTCTAGGGCTGACCCGCTGCAGAAGTCTATATTCACAATCTTCTATAGAGGCTCTATTGACTAATTTGCTTGAATGCAGATTTAACAATATTATAATGCACAGTGCATTGTTGTTTACTTGTGAAAAGAAAAATTAACTCCTCCTGCAGCTCATCGTGGAGAGCCACAGCCTGGCAACAAGAAAGAAAGGAAGGATGGAAATACCAGTCTTGCTTCAGTGGAACAGCAGGAGGGAAGGAAGAGCAGCACTGGAGCATGGGAAGGATTTTCAAAGCAGCCATCACAAAGGAAATCACACTTTTTTGTCTCCCTAATTCCAAGGATGCTTTTACTTACTGTTTTTCCTCCTAATTTCCTGATCAGATCAGCTCTGGAGCAGGACTGCCTCTGCTTTTGTGGAGTTTAGCCTCAGGCTTGAAGTTGAGTGCAGGTGCTTAAGTGCTTTCCTGAGTGGCATCTGTAGAAGGGTTTATCTAAGGTCCTTTCAAGTCAGCAGAAAGGTCTCAACTCAGCCTCAGTGAAGCCTGAGTGGAGATGGTTAGTAGTCTGAATGGATGCTGCTACCTGAGCATGTAATGTTTTGGCTTGTATCCTCACTCACAACGCTGAAAATGCTATTCTTGGTGAGGAAAAAGGTAAACCCAAGACTTCTTCCTGTATTTTAGGTATTCAGCGTGTATTAGTTACTGATAAAGATCGTGTATTCTGATAGAAATTCTTCAAAACAGTTTTAAAAGATTTTTCTAAAGAACATAAGCAACTATGTTCTTATCTGGCAGCATACCCTGTGTGTAGAAGCCAAAAATAATTGTATTGACTCTTCCTGGCTTCCTTTCTGAAACAAAAAGCAGCAGCTCATTGGCTGTTCTTTCTCATAAGTCAGTGGAAAAAGTTTTTAAGATGAGGGACATGGTGTGCACCAACACACTGCTGCTTGCAGCTAACAAATGATAGGGTTCCTGCTTTTCAATTTTGATTTTGGGAGGAATTGCTCTCAGAAGTAGATTACTTAAATGGGCCCATAGTGTTAAATATAGTGTAGATAGCAAGATCTCATAATCTTTTAATTTGTCCAGGTCTGCAACAGGTAGTGTATACAATAGTCTAGTATTATATATGAAGCAAGTGCATCTCTCAGAGTAACTTTATCGTGTCACGGCTTCAATTATTTTTAGAGCAAACAGTTTTATTCAGTTCTGCTTCCTAAGTAGTACATTTATGCTAAATAGGCTAAGAAAACAGAGGGCTCTATCAGAGCTTTTCTAAGATGCCAAATATTTGCAGTGTTTGTAAATACACTTGCTGTGTAAGTACATATACGAAGAGATGTGTGCATGTGAATGGAGATGGCTCTTAAATAGCAGCCAGGGCATTGAGATGTCAGCAAGAAAGCCCATTCCTGATTTCCTGACTGGCAAAGAAGGAAGTCCATCAATTAGCCAGTGCAATGGAGCTGTGCAAAAATATCCTTGTAAATGTAAGCTGCTGCTAATTACTGAGCTGTCTTCAGAGGCAGGATTTTAAATGTTCAAAATCCATAATGAAAATGGTGTTCCTGCTCCTAGCCCTCCCCTTATTCTCCTTCTCCACTGCTCTCCCTGCAAAGGGAATTACTTTCATGTTTTATTTATTTGTCAAAGAGCTTTGCCAGTAATGGGCCCTTTAAGTTCCCTCGATACTGACATCCTTGCATCACTTCAAAAGAGCACGGAAAAGTGATAGTGTCCTCTTGGTGCCGGGGCTCAGCATGAAATTCCTGTCACAGTGTTTGTTGCTGCAGCATTTCTCTGAGCTTGGGGATATCATCTGACAGGAGATTTCCTCTCTTAACAGAATTTTTAATTTTGGTTCGACACAGAGGTATGCAGACAAGGAGCCCCACTGGTGCCTGCATGGGGAGGAGGGCCCGGCTCAAACTCCAGTCTAGCTCAGCTGCTGCCACCACAAATTTCTCAAGAACTGTTCATCTCTTGGCAGAAAGAAGCATGGGAAGGAGAAGGAAAGCATACTGGTTTTCCAAAACAGTTGCTTCTCTTTCTACTGAAGCTTCTAGCCTGGCTGTCTCATGGTCTGTGGGAACTGTTGTGCTTCTGCTTCAGGTCTTTTCTCTTGCCCATCAAGTGATAACTTCTTGTTGCTGTGCTTATCAGCAGGTTGATGAGGAGTTAGCACAGGCAGTAGGGGTAGGAATTCTCATTTACTTTTATTATGTGGAAACTTTTCTCCATCACATCAGACTGTCCTTCAGGGGTAATTAAGCAAATATATTTCTTATTCTTCCTCTGTTAAAGAAGTAGTAGTAGTAGTATTCACAGTTGGGCCTTCAGGGTAGGTTTTATATATGGAGGCCAGATATTTTCAGTCATCCTCAGAGACCTCCCTCAGTTAAGAGTGTAACATGATTGCATCTGATGCAGTTCCTGGTGATTTACCCAGCATGAGATTAGTGTGTCCTGGACTCTCCTCTCTTTCTGATGATCTTCAAACGAGTAAAACAAATGCTTTGAAGCAGAAGTAGTAGCCGTTTGTTCAGTGGCAGTGCCTACCAGTTTCTTGCAACAATGCACATGGGTGTTGTTATTTTTTCTTTTCCTTGTTTTTTTTTTTTTTTTCTTCCTTTTTCTTCTCTGAGCAACCCCAGATCTTCCCATACCAATAAATGTGAATTATACACATATCTAGGACTGGGAGAATGTCAAAAGCGCCTGGTTCTTTATTTGTTGTATCTGGCTTTGTTCCAGGCTACTGATTAATTTTGGTGATTCAGAATCTTTGGCAATAGAGGACTGAAAATGTGAAAAAATATACAATAAAATATATTGAAAGCAACTTGAAATGTCAGGTAGAATTCAATGGAAATAATGTACCCATCAAGGGAGATTAATGGCATTTCTACACAACACTTCACTTCTGCATTCTAGATGGACAAATAATGCATTACTCTCACAATTAATCATGACTATAGATGTGGATATTCTTTGCATCTAACAACCTCTGCTCTCATGCGTTTCCCACCAGATGTGTGCTTCTCTTTCCTTTTAGTTATTTCCTGGGGTCCTTCAAACTGCCATTTTACCTCTGGGCATCTCCAGCTTCCCATGCCTCAGGTGACCATTCCTTTTCTCCAATGCATTCTTTTGTGGTGTGGAACATAGTTATTTCTGAAAGGATTTCTTGGCTAGGCAGGGTTATTCTTTCTGACTAGGCTGGGAAAGAAAAGGTGCTCTTCTCTCACAGCTGAAGTTTTCAACTGGCCTTTATGTAAGAGGCAGCTTTGCTGACAGAAGAGGAATTGGAGATGGCTCCTCCATGGTATGGCAAAGATGTCAGGCAGGGGCAGTGTTCTGTCTTCATTTAGTCTTCAAGACTCTCTGGACAACCAGAAGAAAAGCAGGAAATTATGTCTTTCCCACTTGGTGGGTTTTGTTAAAGAAACTTCTCACGTCAGTCTCAGATGTGTATCTTCCAGCTGGTGAAAGTAGCCAAGGAGAGCTGAAGACTAGCAGATTGGAATAAAATGCAGGTGAATTTTGCTGTGGAGATCCTTGGAAAAACTATAACATTGTTGAGAGCAAATGGGTTTTTTTCAGAAAATGCTTGAAGAATTTTCTGCTTTTTTTTTCCCCACAGGGATGTGGAAAAACAACCACAGAAGTGTTCCAGGCTTGACATAATGCAAACATAATGACCCTCATCATAAGGTAAGATTACATCTGAAATGGCCCTCATGTAGGTGCTGGTAAGAATCCAGCTTTATTGGGGAAATGTAGGTCATCAGTAAGAACTGAGCTTGTAGACCTCAAGATTGAAAAGCAGGAGTTTCTGATGAGAGACAAAAATGATTTTTACCCTTTGCTTTATCGGCTGCTAGTGCAGAAACACTGCCAGGTCCACATGTAACTGGGGCGAGAAGAGAAAGAGTGAGTGTTCCTCTGCGGTGGTACCTGGTGTCACACCTGCAAGCCAAGAGGCTGTACTCTCCAGCAAGTGTACGGGGAGGGCACCTCCACCTCTTGCCCGGACTTACCTGTTCTCTCAAATGAAACGGAAAATCCCAAAGAAGAACTCTCCGCTGCTTATACACTGCTTTGCAGCAAAGTAGGCTCCTCCCTTTCATTTAAGGTCCTGCTGTCCCCAGGGCTTTAGCAGAAACTCAACCTCCTTTTACGTTACATTTTCCTACTGCCTCTTGCCTCATGCATTCTGGTTCACATGTGCCTTGCTTCCCCTTCCTATAATTTCCCTTCTCCCACCCTTAAATTGTGCTTTTTGCTCATTTTCTTGTCCCTTTCCTTAGCTATGTGTGTTACAATATGTATTTTTTTTGTATTTTGTTTGGTGTCCTTTTATTTTAGGTATGTTACTTTTACATGGGCTGGGGCTTTCCTTGGCTTAGCACTCTTCTGCTCCTTTCTCTCATCCCTCCTTTTACTTGCTCCTTTTGTTCTAGGCAACATTCATACTGTCCTCTTGACATGCTTTTTTTTTTCTTTTTTTTTTTTTTCCTCCTTTTATTCTCTCCAGATCCCTTTATCCTCCCACCTACAGCTCTTTTTCTTCCAGTTTCCTTTAGTGGCAACTTCAGATGAATATCCTAGAGCCTCCTTTAATATTCCATTTCTAGGAGAATTTGAGAGTGGTGTCATGTTTTAGGATTTACTGCAGGTCTGAATAGTTTCAAGAGCAACATTGCTGGATTGTAGCCAGAGCATCAAACCCTTCATTGCGTTACACAGTCCAGGTAGAGGAGGAGATGAGTGTAATGATCATCTCCACTTCTCAGTCACGAAGCTTGAGGCTGGACTTTGCAAAAGACCCTGGAGAAGGGTTCGAGCTCAAACCCAGCCGGAGAGACGCACTAAAACTGGGTAGAGCTGACTGTGTAGGAACACACAAGGTGTTGATTCCTCATTCGTCTCTGCATGAAAGCTTGGGGGCAAGCAGCCATGCTGCTGCAACAGGTCACTGCATGGTGTGCAACTATTTTGTCTGGCTTCCAGGGGCTAGGCTACAGGACAGGTGCATCCAAATAATCAAGTACCTTCACCAAGCTCCACAAGCACCCTGCAGGGCAGGCTTGACCCAAGCCCATCCTTCTCTCTGGGTAGCTGCTGTACCCAGGAGGATGATGGAGCTGCCTTTTTCCTCTTTCTCCTCCTTCTGTGAGCAGCCTACAATAAGAACTCTTGCACCTGGGGTCTTGCTTGGGGAGTCAGGAGGAGCTGGTACAAGCACCAGCGTGCTTGCCAACAGAATTTGCAAGAGCAGAGCTCTCTCTGCCCGCAGGGAGCCTGAGGGGTGCCAAGATGTGAGCTGAGCGCTGCCACCCTGTGCGGTGTTTCATTAAATACCTGTTTGCCCATGCAGGGTACCAGAGGTGGGGACAGCCCCCTGCCCGGTCCCTCTGGAGGTGCCAGGAAATGAGCAGAGTGGACAGCCTGCTGCTGAGAGATGCTTCTGGCTGAAAGACGTGATGTTTGGGAAAGTCAAAGGAGCATGCGTGGGATGAGGTGGTGAGTTACAGGTACAGGGGGTTGCTGGAGGGCTGGTGCGGTTGTCTGCTGGGCTTGGGGCAAGCTACCACACTCTCTGGGAACTGTGGGCACTCTCCTCTAATGAGCTGTAGCAGCCAGCAAGCTCCGTTCGGTATCCAAAACTGCTGCCTTGATTTATCTCTGCCAATGCCCTGTCAAGCAGCACAGTTTTAATTGAGTGAGGGCTGGGAGGCAGTAGGAGGAGGCTGTGGTGAGGAGTACAGAGGCACTTACTCAGCACGGACCTTTACTCCCCACCAGCTGCCCTCCCACCTCTTTCACCGCTCACAGGGCACTGGTTTACCCTCCCTGTGGTGTCCCTCTCGCTCCCTCCTCCTCCTCCTGCCCACACACTAATGGGGGTCTTGTGTGGGGGACAGAGGAGCGCTCATAGCCATGCTGTGTGGTGCCTGACCTGGAGGACAGGTCTCCTCAGGCTCTTTTCATTGAAAAAAAAAAGAAAAAGAAAAAGAAAAAGGTTGAGAAAAGTCATCCTTGGAGGCTTCCTTCCCCATTGCCCTCAGCTCATCCTCCTCCCTGTGACTGCAGCTCTCTGAACGCTGTCTCATGAGCCACTTCTTTTCCTAATCTCCAAATACCTCGCTTTCCAGGCCTCCCTGCTCGCTCTCTGGGGTCCTTCCTTCAAATATGCTTCTTTCAGAAATCCTTCTGATAGCTTGTTCTCATTATCTTAATGAACAATTAGGGAGTGAATCCATCAATGTAATTCCTGTGCTCTTTCTCTTCGTCTTTGAGCAGTATGAGTTATACACCTCTGCTCTGTGACAAGCCAATGTTCTGCGGCCAGTCCTGGGTTTCCACAGGAAGGGGAAATATTCAAAGGCACAGCAAAACTTCTGTGCTTCTCGATTGTTTTTTAGTGGAGATGATTAAGGCTGACTAGGGAAGAGGGATAAAGTAACAAATGAGAAAGTTGTGTTGTTGTTTGTTTTTTTTTTCCTGAGGGCTACTTTTTCTCTCGTAGGGGAAAAGAAAACAGGGGCATTGAAACCGAAAACATACATATCCAAATTTCCAGTTGGTATATGGGGCTTGCTGAAAGCCTCAGTCCACCCCTGGCAAGGAACGTATTAGCTGCCTGTAAGCTCCATCTCCAGCAGAGCTCTGCTTAACTGAGGCACCAGAACTACCTGAGATGCTAGTGTGCGTTGTACAAATGTTTAAAATAGGGTAATGCAGGCTCTGCTGATACCCACTGAGGTTCTGACTGGCTTCTTTCCAGTGAGGCTGAAAAGGATGCCACCTTGCACAAAAGGCATAAACCAAATATTTGTATGCAGAGTCTTGGATAGTTCTGTGATGATATTTGAATTTAAGCATTCATTAAAACTGAAATTGCTTCAAGTCAGTGGGTGAGCTGGGAGGGAAAGATAGATAATGTTACTGTGAATGGGGCCATATAGCAACGCTTTGCTCCCAGCAGATTGTGCAGACCCCGGTAATGTTTTCTCTTTATGTGTTTCTCACCTTCTGTCTTACCTCTTTAACTTTCTGAAGGAGCAGAGAAATAACTGAATACTGTGCTGACTTTCTAAGTTGTTGTAAATAGCCATGAGAGCCACTCTTTCAGGATAGTAAAGTCGATTTCTTGCTGCTCTTAGAACTATTGACATAGCCTGTTAGGAGGCTGAGGCAGACAGCATCATGTGTCCTATGCCTTGCTGCTCTGGCTCCTTCTCTCTGTTTTGAAGGTTAAGATCCTGGGGGGTCAGGAGGACTACACTTACCACCCCAAGGCAATCTGGCTCCATTCAAACCCCATGGCAGCAGAAGCCTGCTCACATTTCCAGAAGGACTCACTGCTTCATCATTTGCCATCTTCTTGCAGTTTAATAATAGGTACCTGGTACCTGTCACTGTCAGCTACAAGATACTATATTTAGATGGATGAGTACGGTGATCCCTATGTTCATGTCAGTGGGCTACATTAGAAATAGCACTAAAATAACACACTAAATAAAGCAGCACTTATATTAACAAAAATAGAGAATTTTCTCCAGTTGCTTACAGTAATTACTCAAATTAGAACCTCTTTGCATTTTATGTTTTTATACTGAATTGAATTTATTCTATACCCCCTCCCCCCTAGTTTTGCAGTCTTTTTTCTTTCTTTTTTTTTTTTTTTTCTTTCTTTCCCCATAGATACCACCTCTGGAAAATGCTGTAGGCAGTACAGTAAGAGGGAAGTCTGGTTATCTGAAACTGCAACAATAGAGATAATTTTATATCTGTAAAGGCGTAAAAGTAGTTTTCTGGAAGGGTGTGACAACCACAGTATTCAGATATTACTGCTAAATGCTGAAAAGAGGAGTAACGCTTAGAAGAAATGAGGACATATCCTTTGTAGATTCTCAAACCTACCAAGAACTCACTTAGAGGAAGACAGAGTTTGCAACTCAGAGCTTGACTTTTTTTTTCCTCTTTTTTTTTTTCTTTTTTTTTTTTTTTTGGATATACAAGTAGAATGCAGTGTATTAGTTGACATTTCATTTATATTTCTGACATTTTTTACAGTCAGGAGTGGTAAAGCACTTAACTAAAAATCACGAGTATCTGGATGACTAGAATCTGTGGCAAACTGCATTAAAAATATCACAAAATAATAGTCCTTACTGAGGTAGGCAATAAAACCCCACCCATAAAATTTGTTTTAAGTGTCAATATTTTGGAAAAAAATCTGTTTGGAATGACTTGTTAAAAATATTTTTCAGCAAATTGGCAATGTGAAAAATGGCTCATTTGTCACATTGGATTGTAAAAATATCAAGATTTCTTTTCAGTGTTCCTTTTACTCATTTTTAAAGGGTAAATTTTATTTAAAAGCTGAAAGCCATTCCAAACTGAAGACTGAAATGTTCCATGAAAAATGTCATTGTTTTTAAACATTTTTAATGAAAATTTTGCAAAGTTCATGGCTTCATGGAGTGTTTTGCTGTGTCAAATTCTTCATTTTCTGACAAGTCAAGTTAATGGTGAAAAGCTTCAGGAAGGTGTAACACAGCAGCTTCCTACCCAAAAATCTTTTGTAACCTGTGATTACAGCCAGTACTTTTGTGATAGGTTTTAACGGAGGTTCCTCATATCCTTTGAGTGCTTAATGAGCTTCTTGCTTAGCTTCAGAAGTTTTACTTCCACTGCGCATTCCTGGGTAAGCTGCAGAGTAACCCCAGATCACACACTTTTGTGATTGGAGAAGATGGAAACACACTTTCCAGTGTATGTGGAGTTGCATTTCTCCTTCATGCTCTTGGCAAAGAGAACGATTTCCATGTGTTCATGGCAGTACGCAAAGGAAAACATCTTTTTTTCCTCTTGGCTCCACTCCCCGGGTGAAGAAGCCGGGTCACTGTCTCTGAGGCAAGGATGTTACCACCTCTGCACTTGGCACCCTATTCTCCCTCAAAAGAGCACCCCAAGTCCTCTTGTAGCTTCCTCTTATTCTTCAAGCATTGGGTGCTTTTCCCTGTTTGGCTGCTTTGGTCCCCCAAGGCAAGTCCCTGCCTGGAGCTTGGGGACAGCGTTTCTAGCATCTCTGACCCTATGGTCCCTCTGGATGCCTCACATCTTCCAACAGGACCCCCTTTAGCCTCAAGCCTAGTGCCTCTAGGCGCCGGCAGAGGAGGACATCCGCCCAAAGCAAATATCTGATACGTGCTTCCAACTTCTGCCAGAGAGACAAGGTCACGGGTAATGGAGTGTGTGCGAGGCTAATGTGACCTCAGAGCACTTTAAAGGGCCGTATTCTTTCCTTCCATGCCAAAGGAAGAACTATTGCAGGCAATTTGGCAGGAACTAGCTGGCGATTAATTGAGCAACAATTTCAACCATTGTACGGCTCTGTTGTGAGGGTATTGATGGCAAAGTGACTGATGCTTCCTGGGCTGCACGTAAATGTGATTCCTGGTGCTGGAGTCAGGCTGGCCGAAGGGGAGTCAGCAATAACAGGGACTTCTGCTAGAGAAATAGGCTTTTGTAGAAGTAAGTAACAGCAACATATATGGTATTATATGCAATATTACATGTATCCCCATGTGTTTCTTGATTTTTTTAATAGGAAACAGTCCAGTTCAAGACTAGACAAACAGAATTAGAAAAGTTAACTTACAGCTACGTGGCTGTTGATGTCAGCCGCTAGTGGTGCTAAAGGCAGTGCAGGTTGGAAACGTCTGATCCTTCTGTGTCTTGATCACCATATCTGGAAATGGCTATTAACGCCGAATGGCATGAGGAGTAACAGTTCTGGGGAGGACCAATGACAGGAGCACACATTTTTGTTGTGTTGAGCATCCCTGTACCTCAGGACTCCTTTGCAGCCTTGCTTCTCATGGAGCTGGGTTCTCCATAGCCAGTTGCTGGAAGAAAGACCCCAGGAGATGGAAAAACAGGCTGCAGTGTTTGAGAAGGCTTCCAGGGTACACCACTGTGCCTGTGCTCCCTGACAGCGTGGGATTTATTCAGCTGTCAGTGCTTGTGCCTCTCCAGTCATGTTGCAAGCCCGGGAGGGGGAGAAGCAGATACACTGAAGCAGATGATGAGCATTATTCATTATGCTGATTTTGTGGGAGGGCTCAGCAGTTCAAATGCTGTGAGGGAGTAATTGAAGTACTAAAAACAAAGAGCTGACTTGTCATGGTGCTTGAGAAAGGAACAAAAAAAAAATAACTGGGGAGAAGGGAGTTCAAATGTGTGGGAGAATGGTGGTGGCTGAAATTTCAGCCTGCTTGAGAAATCAACTCTCTTCTTGTATTACTGCCTCAGCTAGGGAGTTTGTGAGGGTGCTGCAGCTAACTTTCAAACTGGATGAAGATCACAGAAGCACAATTTTCCTTGCTCCTGCTCCAAGACCTGAGGAGAGGGAGTATGGGAAGTGTTGCTCCCGCTGGCCATGAGAGGTTTCCTGCTGCCTCCAGGGATGTCTTTACTCCTCAGTGATCCCTTTCTCACCGTGCACTGGTGGCAGCTGTTCCCAGTGTAGCCTCCGAAACTCTGGGATTCACATCAGTCTTCTGTTCACCAGATCTAGATACAGTGATTTGGGGGCAAAATCCACTCGTTCTTCAGCCCTTTCTCTGATGATCAGAGTTCACAGGACAACGTAGGGCATGGCACTTTTCTTAAGTTTCCCACTGGTGGAAGACATGTACCGGTGAATTATTCATCTTTCAAATGAGATACAAAGCCTAAATCCTTGCTAATCCTTGTATCCATAGCACAAAACCATACAAATGACATGACGTGCAGAGCTTCAGCTCATTAGGAAGAGGCAATTATGTAGCCAACTGCAGCACTGGGAAGTGGTGGGTGAAACTCAGATGTTTAATTTAGTGTGGAGAAAATGAGGTTCCGAACTCGCATTGCCTAATTTCCAAATTTACAAGCCTACCAAATGTATCAGGGTGTACTGCTAGAATGAGTGACTTCTGTTGTTCACCAGAATAGATAGCCTCTGTGTCAGAATAGCCCTCTCGTTTCCAGTCTTGGGTGGTTTTCAAGCGGGACAAAGGAGAATTTTAACAGAAGTTGAAAAAATCATAACAGGAAGGTGAAGAAGTTGTATGATTTCTTTTGGCTTCATAAACCAAGCAGTTCCAGATGGATCTGGGCTATAGGTATAATCTAATTCCTGTGTTCCTGTTTCCTCCTACATAATTTCTCCATATCACAAAGCACTTCTGTAAGGCAAATGGCTGTACTGGTTTGGGTGGGAAAGATTAAGCATAGTAGAAAAGCAAGGAAAAGCTTGATATATTTAAAGTATCTGTCATGATTTCAGAAACCTTTCCCTATCTCTTCCCTTGGTATTACTGACAAATGCAGCTTATCTGGAAAATGGACATGCTTACGCTACTGTATAGAGTGGGTTGTGAGTGAGTCCTAAAAGATTTTAGCTCATCCATCAATTGATTATATTGTCGTTGCTGCATAAGACTATTCAACATAGAGCTTCTATTACTGGGACTCTGATTGAAACATTGCCCTTGTTGTGCAGAACTCCTTAACTTTGTCTCTTTGAAATGAAATGTGAAATGTTTCTTATCTTGCAAAAAGACAGATTTATTCTCAGTCTCTTGAAAAACAGCTACGTGAATCTGAAAACATTTTTTATTTTTTTAAGCAGGTACATCCACAGGTGCTGAGTTTTCACCAGCAGGGCTTAATTTCCTTTTCAGCTCCAGTGAAAATACCCACACCGTGGAAGTCTGATGTAATAAAAGAGCGAAACCTGTGTGGACTTTCCCCAGAAAGAAACTTGCTCTTTTGTGACTTGCACAAGCACGCTGGAGAGCTGTGTGGGGTAAGGTCGAGGCTTGGATTTTCTTGGTTTGGTTTTTCTTTAAATATTATTATTTATTTATTTATTTATTTCCCTCCTAAAACCTTATCAGAAACTCACTTTTGGCAAGCTCAGCCCTCGGGCCGGAGTGCGAGCGGGCGTTCGCCCCGCCGCCGCTGGGTGCCAGTGCAGCCCTGGCGTAGGCAGCCTGCTCCCTCTTGCTCTCCGCCGCTTCTCCCTGCTCTCCTTTCCCCTTATTCCTGGTGTTTTGGTGGTTTTTTCTTCCCTTTCCCCCCCTCCTCCTCCTCCCTTCCCCCATTTAAATGCCATGAAAGTCACTACTTCTGGGCGAAGCCGCGCAACTCCCTGCCCAGCCTTTGTGGCGGGGGCGGCGGTGCCCGCCTGGCTGTTTGGGCTAAAGCGGAGGCGAGGCAGAGCAAACAGTGAGGACATTGAGCCTGAGCTTCCTCTGCTGAACAGTTTGGCAGGCTCCGAAGCTGGCTCTTGGCTGTGGCTCTGACCTGGAAATGCTGGGGAGGGGGAGTGGGACCGGCGGCCAGAAGGGAACGACGGTGCCTCCTGCGGGGCTCAGCGAAGCGGCTGCTCTGTTTCCCGTCGGGGGACGTTTCCCCCTCCTCCCCCTGCAAATCACTGTGTGCTGAGGCTGAGCACTCACAGGATGCTCAAAGGAAGGATGCTGGCTCTGCACAGCAGCTCCTTGCTTCCCAGTGCCATCCGTCTCCGTTGTCCCTTGCTGCAAGCTCCAGGGGCTGGAAACAGCAGAGGCTGGGGACATGGTTGAAGGGGTTGGTCAGGATTTAAGCTTTCCAGGTATCCTGGAGCTATGGATGTGGGAGCATGTCCCTTTGGCAGCGTTACGCATTCAACTGATTTAATCCAACACCTTTGGTTTCAGCAGGGAGATTAACGAGAAGTGCCTCTTCCTGAAAACCAGCTCCCTTAAGGTTGTTTCGAGTTGGACAGTTCAGAAATCGCTTGTTCATATCAGAAGGCAAAACTAGGCTGGGAAGCTGTAGATAAGGATTCCTAGAGAGTCTGTGGCAATGGTGCTACAGCACTTTTCACCCAGCAGCTTCACAGCTACTGTGCCAGTGTCTGTAAGGCAGAAAAGTACAATCTTCACCTCCAAAATAAAAGCAAATGAGCTACAGGCAAATAAACTGGCCTTCTCAAGTAGCGCAGGGAATTCATAACAGAATAGAAAAAAGGTGGCAGAACCCTCAAATCCTGCACAGTATGAAGAGAGAAACACATAAACATAACCATTAGCACAGCTATGCCAAGATATTTAGCTTAGACTCTAATGCTGGGTGGTCTTCTGAAAGTTATTGCCTCAGGCTGGTGCTATGATACCCCTGAAGCTCAGGATCATGAGGCTGCAGTTCAAAAGCACCTCTGCACTCCCGAAAATTTTTCCTCCCTCAGATCGTATGTTTATTATTTTGTTTTTGACCAAACCGCATAGCCTGAACTCAGTAGCACTCAATGCAAAGTTGTGTTTCTTCTGCAGACTGAAAGCCTGGAGCCTGCCACTCCTGAAATGACTGTGAAGATGTCCTAATAATGTGTAGGACCATAGATGGGCATCAGGAGGAGCCCAGGCTTTTTAAAGAAGCCTGTCACTGGGGCATCATTTCTCCAGGAGCTGTCAGGAGCGCTGTGTCTTTTGAATGGTCCCCGTTCACAGAAATAAAAAACATGTCATTATGTTGTGTTCCCGGAGAGCCGAAAGGAGGCAGTCCTCCCCAGGCTGCCTTCAAAAGCAAAGATCCTGTGATCAGCAGCGGCAGCGCTGTGAAAGCTGAAGGGAGATGTGAGGGAAGAAGCAGAGAGCTGTGAAAGATGGACACCAGTCGGGTGTGGATTTGAAAAAAAGTCAGTGGAAATGCCTCTTGGTGGTGCCTGTATGACAGAAGCAGGTGAAATTGGGCTGGTGCTTGACAGCGTGAAGTCATCGCCTCTGTCTCCTGGAGATGAAGGCAAGAGGTGGAAGGGGAAAGGGAAAGCAGCAGATAATGAAGTTTAGGCACAGCTGCCCAGGCTGGTGGTGTTTCCATGAGGCCACACGGGAAGGTGTGTGGGGAGGGTGGAAACTCTTCCTGACCTGGACTATTGAGCCTTGAGTTTCATCCCTCTCAGGAGTAAACAAACAAAATTCAATCAGCTCGGTCTGTTGAGATACTTTCCATATTCCTCGCTTCTCCTCTAAGTAAAAGTCTGGGTGCAGAAAGCAACTCTCTCTCTATCCTTATTTTCTCCTCTGGAGCCCAAGCCTCTTTTCAGCTCTGTCTTTTCTTGCTTTGCCCAGCCTGTCTCCAGAGTGTCAAGATGCAATATCCTTTTCCAGGAAGCACCACATGCACTCAATGTTTAAAAGCATCACGTTTCTTCCAGTTAGAGTACAAATAATGCTAATTTTGTTTTCCTGCCTAATTCTATTTCCTTCGCTGGCCCTGCTGATTATGAAGATATTTGTGTGTAAATACAGGCGTTCTTTCCCCTTTATCATCCTGATTCCTTCAGCGCTGCCACGATCTAGTGCTCATGACATCACAATTCATCACTGGTGACTGCATTACAGATGCAGCCGGCACCAGGCAGTCTTTAAATCAGGCGGTGGTAGCGGCAGGCGCCTGATAACAGAGCAGAAAGCCAAAGCTTGTGTGCAGACGTACGTGGTGGCTGCTAATCCATGTGTGACACGGGGAACATAAAAGCTATGGGGTGCCTAAAACGTAACACCGGGCAAAATTTGCCTAAGCAAGACAGAGGGTATACTGGAAGGTGACCTCGGTTGTCCTATATGGACAGCCTGCTTCCTGAAGTGGCCCTTGCGTGCCACTGATCAACTGCAGTCACTTCCCATACAGAACTTCTCCCCTGTCAGTTTTGCAGGGCTTGGGGTCATCTGGGAGCCAAGGTAACCCAGTGGGGGCACTTGGCTCTGCAGCACCCTGCTCTCAGGGAGAGCGTGACAGTATGCTGGAGGCTGGTCACCTCTAGCAACTCTGTTGGGGAGTGAGAGGGGAGGATGGCGAGAGACAGCACCTCTCAGAGGCTGAGCTGCTTTTCCATTTTGAACTGTCAAGTCTGAATGTAAATTGCAAATATTAAACACCGATTCCCGGTAATGAATATGTTTTCCATTTGTGCATCACGGTCTGTTAATATCTGAATATTTCCATTCCCTCTTCTACTCTCTTTTTTGATTTTTGTGAACTGATGCCTTGCCTTGCTGTCCCAACCCCCGTATCATAGGTGTGTCTAAGTAGCTGCAATGAAGTGAAATGATTCTTCAGTTAGGAAGGGAAGTAGGGAAGGAGAAACCCCATGTACATCACTGTGATAATAGTGGTACCCTTGGTTTACACATGCAGGTCATCATGATCTGAGGTGGTGGTGACCACTTCTTTCTGAGCGTTTGCCTGGAGGGAGGAGGCTGGAAGTGAGGTGGGTGCTGACTTGGTATAATGACCTGTTGTTTTGCAGGGCCAGGCTACCCTCTAAAGTATCTGCAAATGTACACACCTGGTTGCACTGCTTAAATATGCTAGTTGGATGCAACCTGTGAGTTGGCCTCAGGGAGGGCAATGGCAATTGCAATGACAGCTGCCACTGTCAGGATGGAGGAGCAGCAACCCCTGTGCCTCTCTGAAGGAAAGAGACTCAGCTGTCACCTCGGTCCTCCAGGCTCCTCTCCTTGTCCCTCTTTGCCCCTGGCAGGAGTCAGTTAATTACCACCTCAGTGGCTGTTTCAGAGGTGCATTCCTTTGCAATTTCAGGCATGAAGCACTTGGACGTGGTGAGCCTGCTTGCCCCAGCCACGAGAGCGCCTCTCTCTAGAGCAGCCAGGCTTTGCTACGTATCTTTGAAGTAGCTTTTTCCCTCCATCATGAGGGAACCCCTCACTTTGCACAGGTAAGGGGGAGATATCTGGGTGTGACTGCACAGCTTGGGTGCTCTTGCTGGAGGACAGGGGCTATGAAAGCTGTGAGGGACATGTCTATTACTCTTGCATGGGCTTTTGCCTTGGCAGGAGGCTGGGGAGAAAATGGGGGGTGGTGGAAGGTCTCACTGGCAGCAGTCAGTTGTCTTACTCTTTCATTTTGGCCAGGGTAAATAAGAAGCAAAAGGAGAAGAAGAGCCTGTCATGAACATGTGTGTCTGCTGATACCCTGTTCTTCAGCTGGTGCATCTTTGGAAGTCTTTCTTAGGAGTACCGTAGTGCTAGAAAATGAGGTCATCTCTCAAAATGAGCTGGGCTCTTCTCTTTCTTCCCTGTGGCCCTCAAAAAAAAAAAAAAAAAAAGTAAGTGATGGCTGAAACTTTCGTTTAAAAATCTTTTTATTTGACCTCTGTGAGTTTTGGTGATACTTGAGCTATGTTTCTCCAGATTTGTCAGCAGCTAGAGATTTGTCTCCTTGTTGTCAACTGAGGCTGTGCTTTCAGCTTATGACTGTGTGGTCCAGGCTTCTGGGAATAGCATTGTGTCTTACTGTTGATGAGAATGGCAGGACTGTGGCTGCGGAGCCATTAGCCCAAACAGGGGTTTTGCCCCAAAATGTCTAGAATTTCAACTCCAGAGAGTTGAAATTTCCTGAGTATGTCAGATAAACGTGGATGTGTAGTCTCGCATAAGGTCAGACTTGCTCATCACCAATACTGTTTCACACGTGGTGTGGACCTAGGTTTTATTTTTTGAGTCTAGCTAGGTGAAGCATGGCTGCGAACAAGCCACCAGTTGGGTTCTGCTGTGGCACTATGGTGGAAGGGTGTGTGGCTCGTAGGGTGCTCTGTGATGGAGCCTGCTCCCAGTCACACATTTCGGCTTAAGGAATAGACATATCTACAGAAAGAGATTGATGACTTGTACTGGAGCAAACCTCACATCCCACTAAAGTCAATGCTATTACATCTATGTAAAAACGAAAAGAGAAAGAAACAAACGCAAAAACCCCACCACCACAAAATTGCAAGAAAAAGGAGGCAATGGTTCTGGCATCTTTTTTTTTTTCTGGAAGTTAAAGCTCCATCTCTTTTAATATTTTAAAATGATAATAGTTCTGCTCATGAGCATTAAACCCAGGAGTGTTCAGTGCCTTTTAGCAAAGCTTAGAGTTAAAATCAAACCTTTTTCTTTTTTTACAGGCAGTTTGTAGTAAAACAGCCTGCAGGGCGTGCAAAAAGGGAATGGCTGAAAATTTTTCTTTGCTGGTGACTGTTTTAAGTCACATGTGCCTTGGTCCTTATTTACTGCACCAGAACATGCTCCCTTCTTAAAATAGCACAGAGGGGACAGACAAACAGCCAGAGTAAGGACATTAATGCAATGTCAGTTTTCCAATAGAGATGTGAAGATATTATCTGTATCTGTGGATATGAAAAAATACATTATCGCCCAGTGCCTCTTAAAACTAGCCAATTTATTTATATTCTTCACGGGTTAGATATCTATTGCCAGAATTTATGGCAAACATCTGAACTAAAGGTAGTTGTAGGTTTGACAACAAAAGTGATAAAGAAGCAGTGGAGGGCAATGAAAATTGATAGGGAGAGAAAGTGATGAACAGCAAAAGTGCCATTACGGTCAAGTGGTGGGGTAGAAGGTGGAGAAGAAAGAGAAATGGGCTGTTTGCAGTAATTTGGGTACCTTCAAACCACCTTGCTCAGCTGCCTGCAAACATCTGCTTACTTTATTTACTGTTGCACTTCTTGGTAATGTCATTGCAGTCGAGCAAAAACACCTTAAGTGTCTACGCTCATACCTTTTGTCTGTGAGATGGAATTTGTATCTTTTTTCTTACTTTTCCCAAGAATAAAAGAAAAATATCCCCAATGCAAACAAAGTAGGACTGTAACTGCTAGGGTAAAGAGCTAAAAGTTAATGCTGGCTTTTAACTGAAAAAATCCTCTTGCTTTAGTGAACAGAGCCAATGCACAAAAAGGGATCTTGTTTTTTATGGACAGAAGAGGGAAATGGTGGTTTTGAAGGGCAAGTGAATTGTTTGGTGGATGTAGGTTTCCCACTGGGAGCAAAGCTCACAGGGAGAACTCGCTAGTCTATTACTTTAACACTGGAAGGGTGCAGGTGAATTGGTTTCTTCTGCAGTTTATAAAAAAAAAAAAAAAAAAAAAGAAAAAAAAAAGAAAAGAAAGTAGTAAATTTTGTGACCCCTTTACATACACAGTGCTTTTACTTGTGGCTGCCTCTGATGATAATGCAGTTACTTGTGGAGGCAGCTGGTCTTTGTCAGGCATAATGTAATCAAAATCCAGCCACTAATACAAATGAAAGAAAAGGGTAAGAGGGAAAAATTTAGCAGCATATCACTAGTGAAGTTGTGATGACTTAAAATGTCAAAAACAGCGGATGCAGCATTTAGGGAGAGTTTTTAAAAGCTTTTCCCCCTCCCCTGTAGCTTCTGTGGCCCAGACACTGCTGCCTAGTGCTGGTAGATATAACAAAAATGTGAAGAGTGTCCTGTTTTCTTTACCCAGATATGGTAAAGAATATGCTATTTGTGCTGTCTTGCCAAATATGGAAAGAAAGTGGAAATACATGGTGCTGGCAAGCAAACTGGAGAAACTTCAGAACAGGGAAAACTTCAGACTGCAGAAATGCTATTAGATTTTGGAAATTCTGCTGGCTGAAATTCTGTTAAGCTCAAAGCTCCAGGTAGAAAGAAAGCCTCCATCTTGCTCATTTCCTGTTTTATTTGTTTTGATTTAAAAATTGCCAGAGAGGGTAGGAGGTGGACAGATGCGCTCTGTCAGACCTCGCAGGAGTAGGTTATGAAACCTACGTGAGTGCTTCTTGTCTGCTTCAGCATAAAGTCAGCCAGCAAATTGAAATCTCCTCCAACACAGAATTAAATTAAATTGACTGCCTTTGTGTTGGGGCAAACCAGGAGCATTCATATAATCAATTAATGTGGCTCAGCTTTGGGGATGGCAGTCTCCAGTTGAGACAATAATGAACAGATGGGGCTCATAGCTTATTAAATTGCTACCTCCGTGGCATCTGTGCCACGATGGAAAATGCAGGTAGGGTCATGGTTTGCATAAATGTATTGCATGACCTTGGGGGAGTCTTTCAGTTGCCTTCTGCCTCAGTTTCTCTTCCTTGAGAAGATGTTTAATGTATAAACTCTTCAGTGCCTATTTAGGAAGATGATTCTCTCCCAGTGGCTCAGACCTACATTTGGAGCTGCTGACGGTAAAATAATGTTGGTTAGATGAGCTATTTTAATAATGCTTTCATGCTGATGTAAAGCCTTAGTTTAGATGCAGCTATATGGTCTGGGGAAGAAAAAGTGTGGCTCTCTGCTGGTTATCTACATTCTTTTTGGGAAGTGGTGCTTTTCCTGCAGAAATGAGGGAGTGGTATTGCCTGTGTGATGTGCTGGAAGCGAATATCAGCGTGTTCTGCTGTAGGCACTGAAATGACCAGAAGTGACATGGATAGATGAGTGCCTCGCTAAACCTGAGGCAATAGATATCGCTAAGAGGAAGGGTGTATTAAGTAAAGTTTGGCTCTGCGGCCATTCAGCTTATAGATGGGTAGCTGGCCAAGTAAGCTCATATCTATGCCACATACCGTGGGAAGATGTATCTCAGGTCTCAGCTAGAAGGGTTTGCCCATATAATCACACTCGAAAGCCTCTCCTAGTACAGACTAGGCCTGAACAGATCTCTAACCCTGGCTGCGGTACATTGCCAATCTCACTCCTGTCTTTTAACAGCTATAATGTAATTGCTACTATTAATAATAAACTGACAGGCTCTCTTTAAATAACTGTAAGGCTGATAGACTAGTATCGGTTGGATGCTTCAAAGTTTGACTAACAGCAGGGAGAAGGAGAACAGCTCCATTCTCAGCTCCTCATGCAGAGGAAGGCTGGCACTTGGGAGAAGGCTGACATGTGGCACTGCAACTCTGCAGGGACTTGGTGCACAGCATTTGCTGAGTGACTTGCCTCGTTTCTCTAGAAAAAAAAACAAGCTTTCACGCTAGCAAATGAAATGTTGGGGCTGTGCTAGAAGTTCTCTTGACTTGAAAAAGAATTTCAGCTGGTGTAAATTTCTGTTCTCCCTGTATGTGTGGCCAGTGGCCAACAGAGCCAGAGCGGGAGAAAACACCCAAGTCCAACCTGCCCCTCCATTGCTCCTCCTTGGATGGGCTGGGCTGCTGCTCTGGTGATGAGGCAGACTGCCCATGGACAGACATGTACTGACAGATGAAAGACACGCTCTTACTCCATGGAGTGTTCCCAGGGAGCTGCAGTTTAGCCCAGGCCCCTCCATGTCTGCTGTTGGGATTGTCTCTTTGTGTTGGTTTTAACTCTTTTATTCATAAATGGAGCATCTTGACAGGGGATGTGGACATAAGGTTGGGACCCATGGGATCATAGAGGCCAGGGATCAGACTGGAGACAGCTGCAGGAGCAAAGTGGAGGTGTGCCCCTGGGAAGGAGAAGGCACCTACACTCCAACGCCCTGCGGGTCTCCCGACAGGTAAAATCCACCCAGTCAAGGGGGTTGGAGGAAATTCAAATCTGACGTGTCTTCAAGGCTAGGAACAAGCATCTCACTTTCAAGACTTCAGTGGGGAGTAGTTGTTTCGCCCTGCAGTGCTGCCAGCTGTACTGTTCTTCTGCAAACTGAGCTTTGTAAAAGAAAGCAGGGCAACGTCAGTATGCGGATGTGGTGCTCTGACATTTGGCAGGCTCCCCCACCAAATGAGAAGGGGGAACAAGGTAATGAGCTATGGAGAGAGAAACCTGACATGGGAATAAGCTGTAAAAGACCTCAAGTGTTTGTTATCTGTGCATTTTGACCCAAGTAGCTGCATTATTTTTTGGATGATCTGGCATGTTTATACATGAAGAAAATGAGTTCCTAGCCAGCATGGACATTTAGAGAAATTTTCTAATCCTTTTCAAAGCTTCATTAATATCCGCAATTACAGTCAGCTACAGTGCACTTGACCCAGCGTGCTAGTGTCACCGGGCTAAACTGAATGAATCAAAAAACTTTTTATCACAGACTCTGACCCTGCTTTGGTTACAGACACAGGGGATGAGTAAAAATATCTTCCACCTGCACCAGGCAACCAAGTCCACGCAGCACTGTTATACGTGTTCCTCTTAAAACCATTTCTGTTTTCTTATAAATGTCTCTAATACTTAAATATAATTATAGCATTTCTGCCATATTTAAACTGTTAAATAAAATGATGGTTTCCAGTGATGAAGACAATTAAGTGCACAGGATATAATGAAACTTGATAGAGCCTCGGCTGCCTTCCTCCCTATTAGTGTGCGCAGCTGTGCACGTGTGTCAGCATTCACAGATTAAAGCAGCAATTAATCTGAGCAGGGTGAACGTGAAACTGTTGCTTAAGCACACTGGCAGACTGTGAGCCTTGGTCACTGACTTTTTTGTTAAGGTCACTACTCAAATGGCAACCAGCTATGTAAGTCCGTTCTTCTCAAATCCCGTATTCCTAATCAAATTTAAGAGCTGATACTGGTGGATTACATCCCAGTGTCACAAATCCACATTGCCAGTGATTTATGCACCTAGTATTAACTGACATGGTGAATCATGTCTGCAACGATTAAGAGCTGAATGGCTTCACAGATCTCGAGATAGTTTCCAAGGGGTTAGGTTACTGAAACAACAGAATGGTGAGGAGTAAAATTTAATATTTTTGCTCGTGAACAAGCCTTGTGTATGTGGACAAGCTCACGAACAGCTGACTCTCAAGTTTTTAGCACAAACAGCGCTAAAGGCTACACCAGTTGGTGCCAGTCGTAGGACATGGGGGCTACAAGGTCTGGGGAGGGTGTTCGCAGTAGCTGTGCCTCCCACTGTGCAGGCAGGGGCTGCAAAGTCCTCTGAACACCCTTGTGCTCTGTGTGAGGTTGGAAGGAAGCGGGACAGGGAGTTGCCTGCTTAATCTCATTTTGAAAATCATATGTTAAAGATGGTGCTATCGATGATCTACTGAATGTACCGACACTCAGAAAGAATGGAGAAAGGCAGTTTATAAATCACCCAGTACCCACTTTAGTCTGCTTTTCAATTTTCATTTCTCAGAAACACAAATTGCAGCTGTTCCTTAAGGTGTCTGATCTATCCTCTCAAGAAGCCAATTTCTTTTTTAATTTCCTCTGATGAGACTCAGAAGATGCTGGGTAAAATATGAGGTGAGTTATTTTATTTATTTATTTTCGAGGCAGGCTTCTCTGTGAAACATGTCATGGTTTACTTCTTTGCTGCCAAATAAAATGCTCATCTTTTAAAGCATTCTTGATGGAAGCATTGTCACGAGGAGTGTAAAGCAAAGCAAAGCAGGCCTTGACTCTAGCTGGGGTAAATAAAATATCACCAATAAAATGGGTAATTGAAGCAGGTGCAAGACTTGGAATTAACCAAAACATTTTGAAAAGGAAAGAAAAAGTAAAAAGACCTGAGCTGCAATAGTTCTTACTGGCGTATTTATTGCACCCTGCTAACCTGCAGTTAGAGAAGTTCCCAGTTTATATCCCAGTGTGCTCCATGATAATAAAGGTATTTTATTAAAATATTAGCCACTGGGAAGAAACTTTGCAAAGTGCTGTAAGAAAAGCCTTTCTGCATAAATAGGATTATGTGGAAGTTTTCAGTCTGGTAATTTAGTTGGGGTTTATATTATTTTTTTAGTTACTATGGGACTTTAAAGCCAGGGATGTAAACAGAAATTTTTGGAACCAGCTGCTGTATTGCACATCACCAGTCATTGCTGTCACGCAAAGCTCTCATGTCCACAGTAAAGACAAGGAACTAGAAAAGCAATGAGAGTTCCTTTACGTGGCAAGAAGGGACATTATTTTCTAATAGTGTACTACAAAAAACAAAGGGGAATCAGGGAGGAATATGATGGCAGGCTATATTTTCCTGTTTTTATGCAGAACTTAATGTGTGGGCTAGAGTGCTGGTGTTATTGTATAGTTTAGTAATAGAATTAAATTTGCAGAAAGCTGGTATTTCACTTCTGTGAAGTTTGTTAATTATCTGCAAAATGGTCCTTGCTACGAATGTGTTTACTTGAAACTATCTGAGTAGGATTTGAGGATGCATTTCTACATCCTCAAAAAAAAAAAAAAAAGACGGGGCATGCTTGTCAGTGTAGAACATCTGGGGCTTAGTGTTTGGCCAAATACTACTGCAAAGCCTAAAATCTGTCTATACTGAATGTTTTGTCCTCTCCCAGCTCTGGATGGTGGGAGAGCCCGTGTTGGAGCCCAGAAGCAATCTCTTGTTGGTTACTGGCTACTATTTGCTCTTTGGCAATTCTTGGTGCTGTTCTGCTTTATGCTTTTCTTCATATAAAGGACAGTTTTGGCAGTGAGACCAACGTTTTCAAACTCATTTTTAGAGGAGATGAAAGCGACCAATCTTGTTGTGCTCAGGTTGAAACATAAAACTTGCTGCTTTGACTTAGTTTCCCTGCAGACTAAAATGAATTATAGAGCAGAAGGTGAAAAGGAGGACAAAAATATAAAGGAGGTGAGGAAATATAAATAAGTAAAGACATCAGGGAAAGAGAGGAGAGAGGAAAAGGGGATGAGGAAATAAATGCAACTGTGCAAACCAGCAGAAGAATACTTCTGAATGCTGGGAGGAAAATTAGTGAGGAAAATGAGCCTGTTGTGATTTTTTTGTTACTACTGCTGAGAGTGCTCCAGAAACCTTCTAACGATGGATGCTGTAAAAAAAGCTATTTATTTCTGTAAGCTCTTGAAGGGAAATACACACTACTTGTTTCAGCACAGATATACGGGGCAGTGTACATTAATGGAGAGCCGTAGATAACCACTGGAAATCAAGTAACGCTTACCTAATCATCCTCCCTCATCACTCTTGTATCTGAGCACCTTTTTTAAACAAATCTTCTCTCTGGAGTGCCTGGAATGGGGTAATTCTACAAAGTGGAGCCTGGAAAGAGAGGGAGAAAAGTGAGATGCTTACCTTCTTACAATAAATGGGACTTGCCCATTTTTCCAGAGGAAGTCTGTGGTGTAGCAGTTATCCAAAACCAACTTTCCTGGGCTGGCAAGCTGACTACAGGATTACCTACAGCAATTCTTACCTGTGACTTTAGGACCAGCTTGACATGAGTTCTTCAATGTTATGTGTGCCAGAAATTCACACAAATCTCCTGAGGAAGCATGGTTAGGCTGAATAATCTGTTTTTATGGTCGTGTTACCAAGTCAATCTTCCAGGGCTTTTGGCTTGGACTTGTATTTGTTTCCCTCTAATAAGAGTGACTTGAGAGTGACTTGTGGGGAGGTAAGGCTTCAGCTACAGAATTGATGATGTTTGACCCTGTAACTCTGTGCTCAATTGAGTTGTGTGCTTCTATATATAGTGAAAAGGATAAATATATTGAAATGCAGCCATGGCAGGCTTGAGAAAAGAATGGCCATGAGTCTGGCATGGGGTCAAGCATTTGAAGTTGGAGATGATCAGTCAAGAATATAAATCCATGGTGTGACTTTTCATACAGTGGCAACACTGCTGGCAGCAAAAGCCAGGGGGAGAAAGAGGCAGAACTTCACAGTGAAGTGAAGTGTCTGGTTAACCATATTAGCGTGTGGGGGGTTTCGATGTGGGTGGGAAGCAAATGAAATTCAGTGCCCCGAAAGTTGGAGCCACTGCTGCAGAAAGTTTTGTAACAAGTACCACAGGAGGCAGGGTATTGCGTCTCCCCGACTATCTCTTTCCTCGCTTCCCTGCTGGGACTGCCAATTAGATCCAGCTCTGATGGTGGCTTTTTGACACTTTTGCTCACTGGGAAATGGACTCAGACTAGTATTTCATTGCATTTGGGCTTTTAAACAACATCAGAAAGAAATGACTTTCAGCTACTCTGTCTGAACTGGATGTGAGCCAGCGCTCCAGACAGAAATGGAGAGAAGGTCTCAGTTTGACATGACTATTCCCTAGTGTGTGACAGGCTTTCTGCAAATGTACTGGCCACCCTCATTTACCTATATCTAGTAGGAGTGTGCGTACCTCAGATTATTTTAGGTACTGTCTCTACATTTTCAGCATTCATAGAAAAAACCTGTTAAGAGGGGAAAAGGAAAATCAGAGGGGGAAAGGATGGGAGATTCTAAGTGAAAATAATTTGGCATCCAATTCCCCCTGAAAATGAACTAAGTTAATCTGACTGCCCTTTGCACATTCTAAATTTGACCTTTGGTCCTCTCAGAAGTAGTGCTGCAATTGAGACTTTAGGCTAAGTGCCTTTTTCAGATGTCAGTTGATATTTTACATACCTATCACATACCTATACCTATTTGTACATGCTATGTATGTTTTACATTGTCTGTACTCTCTGAATGCTGTAAATATTGAAATATACTGTAGCCAGCCCATGGATGGGGTATACCACATCCAGGAGTTTTCCAGTTGCTTGCCTAATTATTTTCCATGCATGATTTAAATTTGTTTCCTCTTGACTGATCTCCTGTGGACACAGAGAACATAGGATTGTTGAATGGCTAGAGATGGAAGGGACCCTAAAGATCATCTGGTAGCAACCCCCCTGCCATGGGTGGAGACACCTCCCACTAGAGCAGGTTGCTTAAAGCTCCATCCAGCATGGCCTTCAACACTTTCAGGGGCATCCACAACTTCTCTGGGTAACATGTTCCAGTGCCTCACCACCTTCACAGTAAAGAATTTCTTCCTGATATCTAGTCTAAACTTATCCACTTTCAGCTTAAAACTATTACCCCTCATCCTATCACTGCACTCCCTCATAAAGAGCCCTTCTCCACCTTTCCTGTAGACCCCCTCACACTGAAGGTCTCCTTGGAGTCTTCTGTCTTCCAGGCTGAACAACCCCAACTATCTCAACCTGTCTTCATAGGAGAGGTTCTCCAGCCCTCTGCTCATCTTCGTGGCCTTCCTCTGGACCCTCTCCAGCAGGTCCATGTCCTTCTTGCACTGAGAACTCCAGAACCAAATGCAGTACTCCATGTCAAGTCTCACAAGAGCAGAGTAGAGAGGGAGAATCACCTCCCTCAAGCTACTGGCCATGCTGCTTTTGATGCAGCCCAGGAGATTGTTCCCTTTCTCTTTGCTGCCTTCATGAATTTGAAGAATGTTGTCACCCCTCCTTCCTCTGCCACCAAGTGTTTTTTTCCTCTAAGGAAACACTTCACTTGGCTTGCAACCTGCTGTTGGAGGATATGTTTTCTAGGCCACTCAGGGTCCTTTTCTATGTTGTGCCCAGCTGGTCTGTATTTGCCTTCAGGCCAGGATTTCACAGCAATGCATACAGGAGTCTGACATAAGCTGAAGAAGAGAAAAATTATGCCACTATGCTTATGTAACTTGGTATAATATGCACCTTTCGTGCCAGCCAGACATCATGGGCTTGTGCTCTGCTTGTGAGGGGCATAACCCCCAGGCCACGGTTTGCCAAACTGCCACCCATCAGCTCCTTCCCAGCTGATGTGCTCCTGCCTATGTGCCATGCTTTGCATGTTTGTTTCTACTGTATTCTCCCTTTTGGAACATTCCTCCCAGTTGTCAGGACAATGTCAGCTTTTCCTCTGCCACACTCTCTCCCACATATCAGCTGATATGTGTGTGCACACAACCACAGCGTGCTGGTCTCAGAACTCCTGCATTTATATGAGGACTCACTAATGGGATTTCTGCCAAACTAAGAACATCTTCTGTCTTACATTTTTGGGATGTGTGTGCGCGTGAGCTTTCCTCACTTCTCAACTTTCTTTTCTTGAATAGTGGATGATATATCAGGAAAACTAATTTTTATTTAATTTTTTAATTTTAGCCTTTTTCAACTTTCTTTTCAATCATTTCTAGCAGGTATAATGGAGTAGGTAAAACATGTGATACCAAGAGCAGGAGAGAGAAGAGTTGATGGTTTGTGTGAAAAGAAAGGACTTAGATAAGGCTGCCTGTGTGCTGATTAGCAGAGGTTGTGGGTCACAGCGAGTAATGCTGCTGTTTGCCTGGCTTATAAACAAACACAGTTTAGATTTTAATTCCAGTATCCTTTCTCACCCTGTCATGTTTTTTTAGGTCATTCGGCTATAGCAAATGAGCTAAAATGATGCCTGTTGTCAAAGGGACTTAGTTCCAATTCTTGGCTGAGATGGGGATGAGCTAGTCCCATTGAAGCACTGCCCTTCTTATCTTGATGTATTTAGGGACTATGTAATCTTCCAAAAGCTTCAGTCAAGATCTGGATTTTCACTGAAGGAGTTAAGAACAGGGGCTTCAGGAACTGGCTAGGGGGAGTAACGAGTTTAGTGTTTGTCTTCTGCCTCCAGGTTTGCAACTGGAAGAAATGTAAGCAGAGGGTCTCTGAACCAAGGTGCTAGCAAGAATAGAGAAACCTCGTGTAAGTGAGGTGAGAGCTGTTCTTGGCAGAAGTCATTTTTAGGAGTATCACTACCCTCAGTGAGTGGTGATATGAACCAAATTAAATAATCAAATTAATCTGTTAATGGATTTTCGTGGTATTTTTTTGACCAGCTTGTGACCTCCAGTGCCCACGGTTCCTGGGAAGCCACAGGAGCATATCTGTATGAGCTCTGAGTGTAAACAGAGATGGGTTGCAAATAGGAGTAGATGTTTGGCTCTCACTTCCTTTTATCATACTACATTGGGAAAGATGCAGGCTTTATACACAGCTTTGCCCATGGCTTTGGAAACATTATACTCCATGCCTGTAAAATAAATCCACGTCCTCTCTAAAACTGCTTATTTCGGCATTGGCTTAGGAGATGGCATATTCTTAATGAGCAGGTCTCCATCTATAGTCATGTGCCATCCAAACCTGCCCATGGTATTATGGTTCTGGATCTGGGCTGGACATTTGGTCTTGTCTGGTAAATAAAATGAAGGTAATAAGAATGCTTCGTAAGTAGGAAAATTTTTCAGGCTTTGATCTCTGGATAGCAGTCAAGTCTGAAAATTAGACATGAACTTTCCTAAAGCTTATTTTGGCTCTCATGAGGGCTGCAATAGAATGACAAGCAGCATGCTGCTTTCTTTATTGTTTCAGTTCAAGGGCTGTCTACAAAGAGTCACAGCCTTGTGCTTAGCATTATACAAAATTATTCATTTCCTAGCTATACAGAAAAGTGATTGAATTGCATATGATTAACATATGTTGTATTTTCTTTTCTAATGTCTTCCTGTCCTTTCACAGCATACCTTGATAAATGGCATCAGAACACTTTGCTTTCAATGGGACGTCTCTCTCAGAAACCTATTATGAAGGCTATTTTAGAAAAGTTGCTCTTGCTTAGTACATCTGGTAGACTGTCTCTAGAAGCCAAATGCATCGTTGCTGCAGCAACTTGACCTCCGCTAGTCAATTTATTCCAGCTCTTAGCTACATTCAAAGATTTTTTTTTTATTTTTTTTTTTGTGTGTAAAGGTATCTTTTCCGGAGTAAATGCAAACCTCTTCACTCTGAGCAGTTGTGCGAGGATAAAGAACTCCTTAATGCTTGTCCTTTAGAGATGCTTCAGTTTCTCGTAATTAAATCTGGCTGCCACACTTGATCATGGTCAGCAGTATAGAGATTTTATCAGCCTGTGTTTGGCATTTAGGTACTACTGCTGATTAGCACACAAGTGAGATAAGCTGGATGCACCAAACTGCCACTTAAGCTACAAAATTCTTCTTTGTCTTGTTTCAGGCTTATTTTAGAGGCAAGTACAGTGGCGATTTTGTGATCGGAGTTTTGTTCTGAGATAGAGGCAAATACTTACTCAAGGCGTTCAGCACTGCTGAATTTTAGGAATTTTCTGGTAGTTTGCAATGTTTATTGGCTAATTATCAGAACAGCAAATGTCATCTCATCTAAAAGATAGAAATGATAGAGCCAGAAGGGACTGTTGTGATCATTTTGTCTGACTTACTTCATGGCACAGGCCCTAGGAATTTTTATATGAACTGGAACAAGACTTCAAAGAAGACAAAAAAATACGATCTTGATTTAATTACCAGCTACAGAGAATCAACCAGAATACTTGGTAAATTTTCCAGCAGCTAATTGCTGCCATTGTTAAATAAATAATTGCACTGCACTTTATTTTTCTTCTGTCCCTTTTCAAATTGGGTCATTTGGTCTTGTTACACTTTTGACTGATGAATTGACAACATTTTAATAATGTTGTGTTCCCTGTCTTGATCCCTAAAAATTATGATCAAAATTCATCCTTACCTTTCTCCCTGGTAAGCTAACCAGTAGACTCCTGAAGTCTCTAACTCTGAGGGAAGTTTTTCTGGCTTTTATAATTATTATGGCTTTTTTTTGCTCTCCGATTTGTAGACGTTCATCCAGTTCTGGGCTCCCCAGTAGACCAGAGAGATGGAACTATTGGAGAAAGTCCAGCAAAGAGCCACAAAAATTATTAAATTGCTGGAGCATCTGCCCTATGAGGAAGGGCTAAGAGTGCTAGGACTGTTCAGTTTGGAGAAGTGAAGGCTCAGAGGGATCTCATCAATGTTAAATATACAGGAGAGTACAAAGAGGATGGAGCCAGGCTATTTTCAGTGATGCCCAGTGACAGGCCCAGAGGCAACTGTCACAAAGAGAAACACAGGAGATTCCCTCTGAACATCAGGAAACACTTTTTTTTTTCCTGTGACTGGGAACTAGCACAGGTTGTCCAGAGAGGTGGTGGAGTCTCCCTCCCTCCTTGGAGATATTCAGAACCTGTATGAATGTGGTTCTGGGTAACTGGCTCAAAGTAGCTCTGCTTTGAGCGCAGAGGATGGACCACATGACCTCCAGCACCACAACCATTCTGTGATTCATAGTCTTTCTTATAGGGTATACAGCAAGATTTAGGACAGTTTTCTGGAAGGAGATGCAACAGGGCTAAATACCAAACATGCAATGAATACCACACCAGATATAGGAATGAAGACACAGTGGAGGGAGTTGAGTCACAGAGGAAATCAGTGTCAGAGCCAGGGTAGGACCTGCTGCTCTACTCCTCACTTTGGCCCCATTGCATATGCAAAGGACTATGTTTCTTCTTATAAAAATACGACCCAGCTGTTTCAAGGATTTTGGTTAGAGAATTTCAAGGTTGTTTGGTCAGTTGATTTCCAAGGAGCTGGGAATCTGAAGCAGAGAAACATGGAGTGACTTACACGATGTCATCCAGCAGCTCAGCCACATACCTGGCTACAGACTGTGGCATTTTAGAACACCAGAAGCAAAAGATTCAGCCATTCCTCCATCCCCTCTCTGCCATGCAGGAACAAGCTTACTGTCTAGAAGACTCCATTTGTGGAAGTATTTTTGAGTTGAGTTGAAACCAAACTGGATGTGGAAAATTTCCTCCAAACTTAGAGGGCAGTGATGAGAAATGAGAGCAAAGAACCTTAAAGGGTTTTAGATTTTGGATTTAGCAGAGACACTTTTCTGTGCCTGCCAGTTGATTGTGCTGCAGGTTACTTTTTAGCTAGATCAGCGGTTTGTGGGTATCTAGTTAAATGAGTGGCAAATTTTTGCTCTGAATGCAATGCTTCAACAAAGCTCCATAGATTTACGCTGATATAAACCTCCTGGAAATTGTGCTTTCTCTGCAGACCTAACAGAGGTTACGAACAGTACTTCTGAAATCAGCATTTAAATAACATTTCAAAACCACTAGAAACCTCATTATCCTGAATATATAGTTTTAGCAGTTGTACAAGCAGTGAAAACACTGTGAAACAAATGTGCATCTTGTAACTGGGAAAAAACAGTACTGCTCGAATCCTGTGTTGATAAACATCCAATTAACCACTAGGTACCTTTACACACCAGTGTGTTTGCTGAAACTTAGTAAGGTAAGAGCAATCCAGAGCAATCCATCTTGTTGTATGGGGATTTGTTTCTGAACTCGCCACACATCATGATAAATTCAGCCTTTAACAATACAAGTAAAGGCGTCTTGCGGTTACTCAGGTTTATCTAGGCATGTAGATCAAAACCTGTGGCCATCATTAAATGGAGTTACATTTTTCCATTTTAATTCTGGAAAATGTAATGCTTGGTCCCTACATGTGCATATATTGCTTTCCCCAATCTCCCCTGACCACAGGCATGCCAGTCTATTGGAAAAACAATTCTTTTTACGCATGTTTTAAATTACTGCTGTCTGTCTGTTCCTCATGAAGAAAAGCAAAGTGTGAGGGGCTCTAGCCTGGTCTGAGGCAGGGAAGGGACCTGTGGCCTCTCTTTCCCATAACCCCTCTCCATCCTAGCGTAGGGATATTCTGAGCCATATGGGAGGGATGTGGCCAAGTCTGTGAAGCACCTCCACCCTATTCTCCCTGCCTTCACCATTTGATGGCATTATACCAGTGCACCTGCAGTCTATGCAAACTGATCCTGGAAACATAGGAACACAAAGTGCTCTGGTGGACCTAATGGTGATACTTAATGTTGTCCACCCTAACATCTGCCAGGTCCAGATGTTTGTTAGATGGCACTGTGCAGGTAGTGATGAAGACAGGGTTGAAACCGTGCCTCCACGACTCTGGTGAGTAAAGCAATGTGGTCCTCTAAACCGGAAAGAGTTGAACTAAAGTTTGAAGTGGGCTGGAGATTGGATTGAGGTTGCTGAAGCACAGGCATGCTTTTCTTTCTTCTAGTGTGCCTTGGGTATCTACCAAGGAACTGGCAGGGGTGATGTTTTTTGCAGGGCTCTTGGTCAATTAAGTACTTTTACTCCAAACACCTTTCTCTGAGTGAGGCAGGGCTCCTCGCTCAGGTGAAACCACACCTGCTCCTGTTTGATCACACCCCCCCCCCCCCCACCCGTGTTCTAGCAAGGTGTTTCCCACTTCTTTGAAAAGATGCTTGCTTCTTTTGTAATCAACATTTTCTTTGCCATTTTCATATTTTTCAAGGCCAGATGGTGGCCTATTTCTTCCTACCTACCCCAGTGGCTGTCTGGCACCAGGGGAAACAGCTTTTGTGAGAAGCTGTTGTGTAAAGTCAATGAGCTCTCACAGATGTGGCAAGAGTGGTTTGATGATCTTTGTTGCCTTATTTATTTTTTTACACTCCCTCCTAGGCATTTTACCAATTCTTTGTTTTCTCCATCTCCTTTTCATGGGCTGTGCTTTTTTGAGTTTTTTTTTTTGCTTTCTGTATAAAGCAGTGTGATTCACTTTGTAGCTCCTGCTAAGTAACCTCTCCTGGTTCCTCACCTCATGTTCTCCACTGATCAGACCCATTGGTGATTAGATGCTCAGCAGAGGTGATTGTGCAGCCTTTGACACCTTGCATCCCCCGCTGCCTGGATTTCAAAGAGCTAATCTTTTCCAGGGACCTTTGCTCAAGCTTTTGTCATTCACCTTTTACTGTCTCTTTTCTTAAAGAACTTAAGTATCTGGATTCTTCTGCTAGGGAAAAAAAAAAANGAAAAAAAAAAAAAAAGAAAAAAAGACACATGCATTGAAATCTTAATGATTATATCATTCTTTCAAAGTACTTTCACCCGAAATGAAATCAGATAGTACCTCTGTATCACCTCTTTAATGCCCTTTGGAGTGAAATCTTCAGCTCCTATTCAGAGATCCCTTTTTGTTCACTCAAAACAAGGGGACTGTCAGTGAGATGGAGAAGTTGTTCAGTTCAATATCTGCTCTTTTTAACTAAAGGTACTGGCAGCTCTGGGTGGAGCAGGCCTCGTTGCCAGGAAATGTGACTCCTCCTTGAACTGTCTCAGGATTTCGAAAGGACTTGGGTCCAGATAGTGAAGCTATTCACAGTGTTAGCTGTGAACAGCTGAAACAAACATGAAGCTGAAGAGATCTGAGCTCTCCAACAACCTCTGACTTGGAGATCAGGAGGAAACTTTTTTGTTCTGGAACTGACTATACAGTTTCTTCAACTGAAATGTCTGATGTTGACCGAAAACAGTAGACTGCTATTACTGCAATCCTCTGCCGTGAATTGCAGATAACAACCAGTGCCATAAAGGCTGAGAAAATAGTTTTGTGCATATTACTTGAATTCTTATCAACAATAAAAAAGCATTTAAGACTAAGGAGACATATTAGTCCTATTTAGATTATTTAAATGGCCATGCTTTCCCCAGAGAGTTAAAATTTTGCATCAAAAATCCTAAAGGCTACGTTAAATCAATTGCAAACACAGAGAAAATTGACTTTTAATAGTATAAAAGCAAAAAGTCCTCTAACTCCCCCCCAAAGCCCCTTGATATGTCTTTGATGAATCCGTCTGAGAAGAGAGTTGAAAATTGATTTCCAAAAGCATAATGTGCTTTTTTTCTTTTCATTTTTGCTTCAATAAATGATATGTTTGAAATATTTCCTTTGGGTTTCACAGTAAATAGATGAAGTAATGATGTTGTGATTTTTTTTTTTTTTTTTTTAATGTCTCGGAGTAAAGCAACTTCTGGATTACCTCAAATGCACTGGCAGCTAAAGTAGAAACAGTCTTCCTGATGAAGAAACCTATGTGGACTATGTTAAATGGTAAGCAAAACTTGGGTGCTGAATCTTATGAAAGGTGTAAGAAAAGGATATTCTGCTCCTTTAGTGACAACATGGATGTTTGCATTTTAAATCTAAGGCTGGCTGCACTATTTTTAATGAATTTAGCATTTTTATTTATTTTTCTTTCTGTCTTCAAAATGCTTCACAAATTGTGGTATTTGTGCCTTCATTCATTATTTGTAATTGTGCTGGGACTCATTTTTTAACAAAACTGCAGCTGTTCGATTTGCTATAAATCAACACTGTGCCTGGTTTTTCTATATTTTTTCCCCCGTCTGGTCACCTGAGTTATGTGGTACTATTCTTCTTCTTTAGTTGGATGAAAAAGATTATAAACTGGTGACCAACTTCAAGCTTCAGATAAATTCTTATGGTTGAAGTACAAATGTAGATAGATCAGAAGAATACAAATGGGGCAGCTGTACAAGTGTTTAGGCTTTGTGTCTGCTTAATAAAATGGGAGTGAGAGTTGACTAATGCATTCATATAGACATGATTTTATCTTAAGACTCCTTTACCTACATTGAGAGCTTCTTGTAACAAGAAGCCTTCTCTGGTCTATAATAATTTCATCAGATGTATACATAGAGAGTTCTGTACAATATGCACTACTAGATAACTATATGTCCATTAATTAACCATGTACCTCGTTAGACATGTTAGACATGGGGTGTGTGCTTCCCTACTCTATAAATCCTCAGAAATTTAGAATGTAGGAAGCCTGGACTGTGTTTCTCAGACCTCAGCAAAGCACTGCTGTTGCCTTGCCTTGCAGGGAGCTGAAGGATGGAGTGGCAGTCCCATAGCAGTATGCCTTCTTGAGACTTCAGGCCAACTTGTTCTTGTAGGCTTATCTGTATCCTGGGTCTGACTGGGGCAATGACTTGAAAGTGGGTTAGTCAAACTAGTATAATGTTGTGTATACCCTTGGAAGAAACGCTGCTGTGAAATCTCTCATAATATCTTGACATTATCAGTTCTTGGTGAAAAATCGAGTAGATTGTGTTCTAATAATGGGCAAGAAGGGCTGGTAATATTAACTTGGTTAAGGTATCCCAGAGGTATATACATCCATCTCGGTAAGTCAGATGGCGTTTTGCCCAGGAATTCTACTGTAAGGTACCCAGCTCTTGCAGGGGTTCAGGGAAGCTTATGGGAGAATGTCTGTGCCCACTGAAGTATCTCCTGGCAGGCACAGTGGTGCTCATGGAGCTTCTGTGAACTCAGCTGCAGCTAAGAGGAAGAGGAACTCAATGGCAAACTCTATAGCTATGGCTATGGATACCTAAACTCCCTGCCTTTTTCTACCATGAACACTGTGTGCACCTTTTGGCAAGTTGTTTTGTCTCCCCCCTGCAGACTGGGTGTATTAGTGTTCATGATCTTGGCAGGGGTGTTGCGGAGAAGAGGGTCACCAAAAACTAAGCAAAGACTTTGAGACAGTGAGAACATGAAGATGGTGCAGCCAAGGACCAACAGTGGGATGTAGGTGAAAATCAGGACTTTAATTCTGAGTTGTTTTGTAATCGTGGGAAAGTTGGTCTGTAAAATGAGAATAGCTTTTGTTTCATGTGACCTGGGATTTATACCATTCTCAAGTTCACATCAATTGTCTTGACAGAAAGGGTGAAATGATATCTACTGGTTTTGAGGAAAGCCATATAATGGTATTTATTTACACACACAGAGTATGCTATATTGTGCTTAACTGATAGAAGACACTTCAGCGTCTCATCAGTGCAATGAAGTGGTGACATCAAGATACACCAGGATTTTGAAGCTGATGGTGCAGTAAGTACTGAAATTGCTAACTAGACAGAAGTCTCCGAGCAGCACAGGAGGCCTCAGGCTCTGTTCCTGTGATGGTAATCTGGTACACACACAGCTGGGGCCACAGGACACTCTGGGAGCTGTACAGTCTCTTCCATCACACTGTGCCACAACCTGGGCAATAAGGCGTGTTGTTTGTTTGGCAGCTAGTGCTGTAGGAGGAGAAAGCCATGTTCATCTGTATGGAACAGCAGAAAATTTTGGCACAACAGTAGGGCAGAGACTCATACCCACACCTCTGAAGCTATAGAGAGGTGCTCTAATTGCTATGTCTCGTTTTATTATACATCTGGCTTGTATTCTTTAAATACGTGCCATACAAATGAAGAGGCAGGAGAACAGAAAGTAAATACACTGAGGTATTTCTCAGGGGCTTTGAAGACCAGTGTAGGGACTTGAAATACCATGGTTTTGTGCTTGTACAAATGGAGCTGTGTACGCCTGGTGGAAGGCAGAACCCTCTGCTGGAAGTCACTAAGCACTGGGTGGTTCTGGGACAGGTGCACAGTAATGCATCGTAACATAAACTGAATAATAAAATAATTTGAATTTGACAGAGTGCAGATGGAAATGGAGAGGAAATTAGAAAAATCATATAATCCTTTCCCCATACAAAGCTTGACTCAAGGTAGGTTTGGTGGATCCCCTCTAGCCAACTTCAGTCAATGGTTTGTGGACAACCCCGCACTTCCAAATCATGTAATGTTGTAATTACTGTCTGCTATTTCAAGTCACAGAAAGAATATAAAACTACTGCTGTCTTTGAAGTTCACAGCCAGGGAATCATGGTTACTAAAGACTATTAATTATCTCAGCAGTCAAACTATGCTAGGCAAAACCCCTGTATAAATGGCAGACAGCAAGTCTGATGTTACACAGCAACATTTTCTCAGAATAGTGTCTACAAACCAAGAACAAAAGCCATGTGCAAACTCTAATCTCATTGAAACAGCCTGCAGAGGTACCTGTATAAATCAAGGGTTAAGCAGGAATGTGTTTTTCTAAAGGAAGTAAAGGCACTTTTGGTGTTTAACAGCATGCTAATTGGGTAAATGAAGGAGAATTAAAAGGGAAACAGTGTCTGTAAGAGATTGGTGGTGAAGCTGTTAGAGACAACCATTCAACCTGTGAATAGAAGTTGTAAGTCAAGTGCAAACCCTAAATTTGAGAGTTGTAATGAGCACAAAGATGTTCAGAAAAATCTAGATTCCTGAGAATGAAAATACCCAGACTAAAATGGACTATTCTAACCAAAAACATGAATGCTTCATAGGGACTGACCTCCTCGTGCCAACTATGGTTTTATACCACATGACCCTGCGAGTGATACTGGTTTGGTTTGGTTTTTGTTTTGTTTTTTTTTTTTTTGGTTCTTTTTTTTCTGTTTATTTTTTTTTTTTTTTCCAATGTGCCTCTGATAAATCAGAGCTGAATGCAAAGAATGAAATGAATGTCAAAGATTAAGCTTTTACCCATTGGCAGGCGCTTTAGAAAATGTTTGGGACGAGCTTTATTCATAAGAAATGGGACCATGCATTTCACCATGGTTACCGCGAGTGTAATTTCAAGGCCTGTAGGCCTTGGGCACCACAGGCGGCGATGTGATAAGTCTCAGAGTCCAGCCTATGGAGAAAGAAAAAGCAAAAATCTCTGAGTCCACATTCATATTTGGGATGCTTGTCAGGAGGTGATGCTCTTTGGCAGCTTAAACCCGTGGTTAGGGCAGCAATGAAAACCCTTTGGCGCTTTATGGCAGCACTGGACTCTCTGAGTGCTGTGTGTGAGCTGCTTTCAGTGAGCCCCATTTGGCGTTGATAACACTGGTCTGGTGGAGGGGTTCTGCAGACAGAGATCTGCCCTGCAGTGCTGTATTGACAACCCTTGCTCAGTGGCCATAAAACCCACAAGACCAGATCCCTTTTTGAGACTGTGCAGAGTGAAACTGCTTGAGGCAGTCAAAGCAGCAGCCAAGCAGAGAAAAACAAAGTCAGTGTTACAAGAGGTCTTCCAAGGCACTTGCAGAGTTAAATAAGCAGCAAATGATTCCACTCATGTGCAAAACTCATTTAGGTTGTAGCTGGAAACAAAGCTCTGTGAAGCACTTCATTCAGTCCCCTCTTTTATATGTACATTATTTTAAGGACCAGAGAGAGGCAAACTGATAAACACTGAACATAGGTCCTCTGGCTCTTTAGAAGAGAAAAACAAACCATACATCACAGCAGTCCTTCATCCTAAAGGTATTGACAGCAGGCCTGAGGTGTGTTTATAGCAGCATTCTGTGTCTGATATATACATATACATATGTGAACATATATATCTTCTTTAAAAATACATTCTTCAAAATTAATCTCTTGGCCTGCAACTTAGTTTTGGACCTCATACATTTTCTTTCCTGGTGTATGCCAGACACTTCTCTGGCATGCTCTGATTCAGTGGGCCTCCAGCATCAATGCTGAGAAACTTCGGGACTGAGCCAATGCTTCTGAAATTAATCGGCCTCATTCCGTTGGCCTAGGGTGGCCCTGGCAGCAGCGTCTGTGCTGTGAAGGCCAGCAGGCTGAGAAGCACTGGGCTGCAGCCTGCATTTACCATTTGAGCTTCATTGCTTCAGTCAGTCCCATGACAAAATCAGGATGTATTGTTTTGTGCAATAATATATTGTTTCTTCTCCTACTACTAGTGACAGCATTTTATTTTTATTTTTTTTCTGTGTCAAATTCATGACGCTTGGAATAAAATTGAGCATGTTCCTCAAGCTACACTGAGTGGTCAGAGCTGATTAATTTTATTGGCAACCAGTACATTTGATGAGTCTCAGGATCTTGGATGTATGCATTGTTTTGTCAGAGACTGAAACTGATGTTTAGCATATTATTGACCAAATTTTCTTAGATGTGACTTAGGACAAATTAACGTATGATACTACTCAAAAGCTTTGAGGACGTGAATAAACACCAGGTTTTGCACAAGGAAATTAAACAGGATGTGAAATCTTATTGGCACTTGTGAGCAACTGATTGTATGTTCGGTTTAGGTATGATTGATTGAGTGAATTGTGCATCTGTGCATATCTTGAAAATTCACTTAGATTTTATTCTTGAGCATGTCATTATTATTTTTTTTTCAGTAAATTTGATCAAGGGATTTAATTTTTGAGGTTAACTAGGGTTATGAGTTGGTTGAGCTGGCGTATCATAATTTTTGCTCCAGACATTACTATGATTTTCTTCAGTTGCAGAGGAAAAAAAAAAACAACCCCCCAACATAACCAGTAAAATACAGTTGCATTTCTTTTAGATGTTGCAGGATGATATTTTAAGAAGGTATACAACCAGCCAGTTATAATTGGAAGAACAACATTTAACTGAATCAGATAACATGCTTGGTCCTGCCTCCCGCAGCTGGCAGATCTTGGTGGGTGTTTGCACCTGCACAGAGCTGTATTTTCAAGGGCTGTGTGCCAGCATAGCATCTGAATGCTTCTTCAATGGGCTTGGCTACACTTTGGATAAAAGACATCTAAGCTGGCCATGGCTGCACCCCAGGGGCTCTGTTAGCATCGTACTGTGCCACAGCAAAGAAGATTCCCCCAAGTCCTGTGAACCATTGCGCAGAGTCACCCAAGAATGATCTGCATGAACCAGTCTGGAGCCAGAGGTGGTAAGCCTCACTGGCATTAGCTGACTCCAAGGGAAGCAAGAGGGATACCACTGTGCTTTGCTCCCCATGGTTTCCCGTTCCAGTTCAGCACTTGGCAAATAGACACTTGGGCTGGCTTTCCTTGGAGCAGCTCCAATCAGGCAAGGCTTACTGAAACATCTTCCATGCCTTTGGAGAGTGGGCAGGCCATTTTCAGGGCTGGAGCTGCTCCTCATAAGCATATATGGCATGGTCCATCTTCAAACAGAGGTTAAAGGGAGGATGATGTTGGTGTAGTTTCCCTTTAAAAGAGGGGATTTGATGTACAGCGATACAGAGAAGACAGGTTGACACTGAATGGAGATATGGACTACAACACATTCATGAGGCTTTCAGCAGTGAGTTCAGCCTTGAGAGGAAATGTATTTTGTGTGGTGCCATTTGATTTTCACTGAAAACCATAAACCTCATCATTTTCAGGTAGATCCCTTTTTGCCTTTTGAGTGTTCTTGGCTCTGGATGCTTAACAAGCACCAGAGGAAGAGCAACTATATGACCCAGCTCCAATGTGCCTGCTCCAGCCCTGCTGGTTGCAGAGCCCAGCAGTCAGACTCAACTGTGCACGATCCCAGTGGAGACTGTAGCTTTGCTGATGTCTATTTCCATACAGCTTCATTGGATTAAAGCTGATTCCAGTTTGCCTACATGTGCTGAAACCATGTTTCTGACTGCAGTGCAGGAGCACCGTGTGCTGTGTTCAGGTCCATGCAGGAAATCTCTGCTAAGCTGGGCAACTTGAGCTCACTTGTGTTTAAAGTACATGGCTCATCCTTTGTCTTTGCAGTAAGTTGTATATAGAAATGTATATACATAATAATCAGAAACGTGCATATAGAGACAGTTTCAAAGCAAAAAGCCTGCAATTCCCTGAATAAAAATACAGAAGATAAAATATTTACTTCCCGAGATCTCATTTTGTTGCAGGACTGGAGGACAGTTGTTCTTTTCTGCTAAGTAACCTTGCTGTCTGCTTTCCTATTAACATAAATTATTCATGACAGTAACTGATAGTTTGGTTTATAGTTTTCCTACTAAGAATACAGTGGACTTCCAGGCATTGTGGAGTCCCCTGAGGTCCTCAGGAGCTGCTGCTCTGGGTTCCCTCCTCAATGGCAGGAGCATTTATAGGATAGTGCTAATAGCAGCCTTTAAAATAAATAAATAATAATAAACCCCTCAACAAACCCATGAACAAAACCAACACCAAACTGCAACTGTTTTAAAATGCAGCTGTAAAACCCTTGCTGGTAAGAGTTTTGGCATGCCTTTCTGTGCTGGCTTCAGTTTTTGGTTTCTTGCCATTTTCCCTAAGGTCTAGATTTTCTCTGTAAGTTTCTGGCACGTGACGAGCAGGTCCCTACAGACAAAGTAATTTAAGAAACTGAGAAATTTCCTGTGCAGTAGAGCAGTTCATCCAGTTTCAAAATACATACAAAATACGGTGGGTCTGAGGGAGCAGTGCCCCTGAGGTGGCACAACTTAGATCCCGCCTGGGTGACAGGCATGTGCGAAATTGTGAGATGCACCTGCTTGCTCTGAGATCAGAGACATTTGACTCTCTTAGAGATTTGCCTGTCTTAGCATCTAGATACAGTGGAGAAACTCACGTGGCTTGAATTTAAAACGAAATAAAATCTGAAACAGCAGCAAGAGGAATCCAAGGATGAGTCAGGCTACCAAGGCATTCTTCAGCTCCCTGAAGTCTTTCCTGTGTTAGTGGCATTCTTTTCAGTTGATGGCCGAACTTCACTTGTTTAATTTTAAATGTTCCAGGAAACTCATTAAAAAATGGGTCAAAACAGAATTCAAAGAAAGAAACCTGAGAGGTTAGAGAAAAATACTGAATTTCCTGCAATCCTTACTTTGCATTCATCAGCCTGTGAAGGCAGGTCATATGGGATAGGAAAGCCATATCAGGCCACATCAGTATACATTTTGCCAGCATGGTGGCTTATCAAAGCAGCCAAAAATCCTCCAGTGTTTTCCTTGATGGTGACAAGGAGGATTTTGAGATCCAATGATTTCATTAATAGTTCCCCGTCCCTTCTCTTGACCCAGTGAAGTTTCACTGGCATACATGCTTACTCGGTTAATGAGATATGACACTTGGCATACTACTAATAAGAAGGAGAAATGGGAAAAAACGTATGCATCACTTCTGAAATGTTGCTGCAGGCCCCTTTTCTGTACATCTGGTACATATTTCTAATCTTTTGTTTTGCAGGGTAAGGTGCCAGAAATGTGGGAGTCGTCAGCAGTTAGTTCTTTTCATAAAGGAGAAGATGCTGAAAATCTATGTAATTACAGACCCATTTCAATTTTATTCTCTGCAGTTAAATTATTTCAATGTCTTTTTTATAGTCAAAATGAACAAGTTTAGTTTACAAATATTTTATTACCATTAGGGTAACTTGATTTCCATTATCATCATTTTACAACTGTAGTATTATTAAAAGTGACAAATGACTCTGTAGTCAATTGCTCTTCTAAATAAATGTCGTTTTGTGTGGTGGTTTATCTCTGCTGCCAACCTTTGATCTAATGAGAGGCAGCAGATTTTATTTGGCCTTTTTTTTTTCCTTTGGCATGCGACAGCTTTGCCTTAGTGACAGGAAACAATTCATTTTCAAGTGAGGCAGCTGGAAATTTTTCTGTAGCAAAAGATTTGGCATTTGGCATGGCAACATTCAGGGATCCTGCAGCAGGCTTTGACAGCGTCCTTATCTGTACGTTTCTACATTTACGTCAGTCTTTAGCGGCAACACAGAGCAGCAACAGCTTTTACCCATTTTCTCCTGATTGTCTGCACAGGGCTGGCCTGAAGGTCTGGGGATTTCGACAGTTCATGCTGTTGCTTACTCCTGACTGTACTCAATCTGTGACCAAGGCTTTGACAGCAGTGCTGTCCACTGAAGGGTGCTACAGTTGCTTCAGTGCTAGCTACTGACCTCTAAATGCGCTCCCCAGGCTTTCTCTGCCACTGCCTGCACTCCTTCCCCCAGGGTCCATGCTGGTTGCTACCTCTGTGGCGTTTCAGGCAGGTATTGCTGCTAAATGTGTGCTCCAGCTGCTCCCTCACCCAGGGGCGATGTTGGGGTTGGTGACGGAGGGTTCATTTGCCAGCAGATCTCCGAACTGGTGTGCAGGTGAGGATGTGGTCTGTCCCTGCTTGCCTCACCTCAAAGTGACAGTGTTGGTGTGGGTCAGCTGAGAATGTCCCACCATGGGGACATACATCTCGTGTATTGGCAGTAGAGAAAGTTGTTGGCACTGGTCTTTCAGGCATTTCAGCACTAGTATTGTTGCTCCAATAATTAAAAGATGTTGATTGTTATGTGCAACCCTGTTGCTAATGTAACGGTAACTTGCTGAGTCAGAGCTCAAGAGAGTGAAAAGAAATTTGGTGGTTCTTACTTTTTAGTCTTAATCAATAACTATTTGAAGCTGGATTTTGAGAGTTGGGTGAGACTGGTTGTTTGTGAAGAATATTTTCCTCAGTCCGACTGCTCATGTGTGCTGGGGACAGCTGGAGTTTCCCGCTTGAAGTGGCTGGGAGCAAGCTTAGCCCTGAAGTCACTTCCTGATGGATGACATGACTTAATTGACCTCAGCAGGCGGGTTACTGCATGGGCCTCACTCAGCTGAACTGGTGAGACTCCCGTTACAAGCCATACTTGTCATCTTTCCCTCTGATGTAAGTGAAATAATAACAAAACCCTGGGATAACTGTTGCACTATCAGTCAATGTCAGATGACACTTTCTCTTTGAGATCATAGGGCCAATATAGATCTGAAGTGCTGAAAACGTTATGTGGGAAAGAAGTGGTAAGACTTTGCTGTTTGCTGCTCCAAATAGCTGGCATCAATTACAAGCCTGGTTGAAGGGTGTATTCTCGTTTTGGACAATTTACAGTTCAGGCTCTTTAATTGTTTGTTCCTAAAGACAGACAGCTGTGTTTACTCATTCCCTGCTCTTTAAAACATTAAGTAGAAATGCTTGGAGGTTTTTTTAGTATAAACGGGTGGTGTTATTTTTCTAAAAATGACCTTACAAAAACATTTCATACTCCTTTTAAAATTTTCATTTCTTTAAAATACTCTGCAGAGGCCAGTCAGTGAAAATGCTGGGAGTAAGTGACTATTCTTTTCAGTGTTCTAGTCACTCATCTTAGTCTACTTTTAAATCAGTTTATTTAGTGTGGTCTAATATGTTTTTAAAATTTTTACTACCTCCAAATTACATAGATTAAAAACAGCAGAGAAAAAGAAAACAGAAAGAGAATCATGAGTGGAAAGGGAAAATAGCAGGGTATGGTGAAATAGCGCCAAGTATCTTGCTACTATGGATCAGGCTGGAGGCAATCATGCCTCTGCTTTGGTGGCAAACTCCCAGTGGGTAGCTCTGGGGACACGCCAAACCAAGTGCTCTTCCCCTGATGTGCTGTGTCAGCCCTCAGTGAGTGTTTGCGTGGGAGCTCTGATCACCAGATTTGGAGATGTTGGAAATCCTGGGCAGGTGCTTTTGCATGGAGATGTGATAAGAAGAGGGTGGAGGCAGCGCCAGGCACTTGTCCGGGAGCAGCAGGACTGTGATGGACAGGGAGGCAGGAGTGTGTGTCACCAGCCACAGTACCCCAACATGAGCCCTGGGTTGCCGAGAACCCAGACCTGCAGGCAAGTGCATAGCATGGAGGCAGGTCCAAGGTCAAGCTGGGAAGGTTAGTCCCCAAGCTAGAGTTCCAATTGGCATGGGATATGGCCAGGTAGACAGTCAATTGTAATGCAGCAAAAGTGAGGAGCAGTGACAAGCAGCTGAGATTAAATGAGGTCTATGACCACTGTTAGGAGAAATGCTTGCATGTGAGGTACTGCTCTTTGAGCCTAGTATGTGCTTGCTACATGTGGATGTCCTGGTTTGAGAATAACGGTTTTGAAATTTGGGCTGTTATACTATCATTGTATTATTTTTTTATTATTATTTCTTTCTGTGAAGCACCATTTTTCCTCCTGAGATCTTCTTGTAAAGAAAACAGTTGGTAACAAAGGGTAATTCCTTTGACTTCCCTTGCAAAACAAAATCTGTTTTTCTGATTTTGGGGTGGAAATATAGCCAGTACTGTTTGTTTTATACAGACATTTTTGTTCAGTTCCTGGAGTCAGAAATTCTCTCTGATTCAGTCTGTGAATCCCTTTGCTATTGTAGACATTCTTCTGATTTAGATTTACTGGAAGAGCTAAAGAGACTTCTCCCTCCTCTTTTTAGCAGTGGATATACTGTGGGCTCCAGCATTATGTGGTGTGGTTATATGGCTGCACAGCTGCCTGCTAGGTCAGAACTCTGTTCACTGCTCTCTGCGTGTTGTTCTAGCCGTTGATGGCTCTGGTTGAATCCACGTGAAAATAATTCCCAAATAACTTGGGCAGCTTACCTGCTGGGAGTTGTGAGTCTAACTACCCCTGCCCTATCGGTTCCTGGCCCTGTAAACACCCCACACATATGTGCTCCCACAGAGCTAAGCGGGTGTTACAGAAGTGATCATGCTTTTGCAAGAGCTCAGCTTTGGAGCTGTTTAATTGCATTGTGTTTAAGCATTAAAATTTTGGCAGTGGTTTTTTTTTTCCCGTCACCAAACAATTGTTCACAAATGTTTCCATTATTCAGCCATCTGTAATGCACGCCTATCAAAGGAAGAGCATTCCTATTAATAATTACTGTCAGTCGTGTGCAGTGATGCAGTCACTTTGCAGCATTCATTCTTGGTGTAATTCCAGTCAAATGGTGTATTTCAGATGTCAGCTTGGTGTTCCTCTTGTAAAGAGGAATGTTTTATTACAGAAAATAAAATTTACTTGTAATCCAGGTCTATGGTTGGAGGCAATGCAGGATGGCTGGGATTTTCAATTTTGTCTTAGTGTTTTCTAGATCTACCTTTTTTTCTTTTTTGAGGTCCCTGCGTAGGCCAGACTGTTTTCTCCATTAGTGAGACTAGCCCAGCCTAGCCATGTGATTTAGAAGCCACCTAAGCAAAGACAGGGTTTAGCTATCAGATTATTTACCATGGGAGCAAATAAGAGCCAGCTGCTCTTCCTCATCCTCTTAGATAAAGGTGGTAAAAATATGGGAATTAATGCAGCCTTTTTCTTGTCTGTTTGTGCTCTCATGGGATCTGGATGCTGGGAGTGCAGGCCCTTGGGACCACATGCACATAGTACCTTATCTGTGCAAGTCCCCAACCTCCAGCAGTGCTCCAATCCTCTCTGGAAGTTGTGGGTTTTTTTGTTTTATTTCTTTGATAGTTCCCTTCTCCATGTACCATGGGGCAAAGGGGAAATGGGATGCTCTGGAGAGATCTTATAGTAACCTTCCAGTATCTGAAGAGAGCTACAGGAGAGCTGGAGAAGGGACTCTTTGTCAGGAAGTGTAGTGACAGGACAAGGGCTAACAGTTTTAAATTGGAAGAGGGGAAATTTAGATTAGACATCAGGAAGAAATTCTTTCCTGTTAGGGTAGTGAGGCACTGGAACAAGTTGCCCAGAGAAGTTGTGGATGCCCCATCCCTGGAAGTGTTCAAGGCCAGGCTGGATGGGGCTTTGAGCAACCTGCTCTAGTGGGAGGTGTTCCCCGCCCATGGCAGGGGGGCTGGAACTTGATGATCTTTAAGGTCTCTTCCAACCCAAACCATTCTATGATTCTATGCCCCCCACCCCTCATCCCAGCACCCTTCAAGGTTTCTGCCCTGTAAGAGCTGGCCACTCTCCTGCTCTCCAGAGGCTGTTGATGCCTGCTGTTGATCCGGTGCTGCCGTGGCTGGTGGGAAGATCCCCATTAGGGTTAGGGGCTTGTTCCTGAAAGTCTGGCAACACGGAATCCGGGAGAAGTTCGTATTTCAGGGGCAGCGATGTTCGAATTTTACACAAGGCTTTGCATTGCATTACTGAGCCTCGTAGATCCCTGAGGACAGATGTTACCAGCTGAGGGATGGAAACCTGCTAGGGAAAGATTAAGTGTCATTCTCTGCACACCAGAGGGGGCCTGTTTCTGATTTGGGATGAGCTTGTTCAAATTTCTAAGCCCCTTGTGCTGTAGTTGGGTTTCCTGGGTTGCAAAATTAATGATGTACTGGAGGTGGCATCTACTGACACTCGCACTGCTGATACAAGCAGACACAAGGACTGCTTAGGTATTTGAATGCCAGAGAGTGCTGCTATGATGACTTTTATTTAGCTCGCCCCTGAACGATGTTGACCATAGAGTCTTGCCAGTGCTTTTATTTCTAAGCCCGAAGAGCAGTAAAACCTATTGCTGCTAAAACTTAGTTACAACGATATCTGCAAGAACAGTTTATTTATTCAGTTTGAGTAATTCTGAATGTTTGTTGCAGTGACAGGAGTCTCATTCTTTGCATTTGGCAATTTCTTTGTGTTTTCCATTTGTTGGTTTATTTACCTAATAAATATCACAGTTTCATCCAGCAATATCTCATATTACCAGTTCTGCAGACCAAATAACAAAATTCACCTATTCCTGGATATGCTTCCACAGTATGTCTTGATAAAACTCCAGGGCAGAGAGTGTCCGGGTTGCTGTGGAATGAACCTTAATAACTTTGACAGACCTTGAAATGCATCTGTATGGATTAGACTACCTTGGAAATAAGACAAAGTCTATATTTATTGGAAGGTACTGGCCCTTTCTTACTACTTCTGCTAGCACTGAGAAAAATGTTAAGGATAGCACTTTGGAAAGTGTATAATTAATATTACAGGGACAGTGTCAGGGCTGAGAGATCACAAAACTAGCATGCTGTATAACTTACAGTAAAATCCCACTTTGAGAAGTTACCATTTGAAAATGCTCTTACTCAACACATCTGCTGCCTCTGTTCGTAGTTGTATCTGCTGACTTCAGTCATAAAAATAAGTTCTTAGCTACTTTTTATTCCCATCAGTCCTGGAGAGCCGACAGAGCTATGGGACTGCGGGTCAGGACTGAGGGACAGACAGCCAAATTAAATTCCCCCTGCAGGTCCTCTGATGCTGGCTCGCCAAAGCCAGAGGAGTCAAACTAGCAGAGAGCAGTTGAGGCTGGACTGGGTCTGCAGAGGGAATGGTGGGCAGAAGAGAGAGGGATTAAAGCAGTCACTTCAAATCTGAAGTTCCAGGCTAAGATAAAAACCCCAGATGTATGGGGGGAAAAAAGGATAAGGGGGTTTTACTTCCAGGGCAAGACCATTTGTGTCTTGTAGTTCTGTTGTAAGTAGTTTTTTCCTTGATATTTAAGTGGTATGAAGTCATTATATGGAGCCAGAGCTAACGCTGAGTGTGTTAATACTGGTGTTTCCTTGCACCAACCTGTTTAAGAAGTCTCATTTTAGTGCAGATTTTCACATCTGCACATTTAAATTCAGATATTCCTGATAACTGCGCACATATTCCAGGTACTTCCCTACAGGAGCTGCTGTGATTGTACATCCAGGATCTTTTACTAGTGCCTTGGACAATACCACTTACACTCTCTGATCTCTCCCATTACTCAGGCTGTTTGCATGTGCTACATTTGCCTTACTCACAGCTACATTATGACAGCGTCTCGGTCACCCTTCATTTAACCAGCTCGTAATTATAGCAGTAGTATTTTATTCTCCAAGTATGTGATTTTGCTTTTCTTATTTTTAAGCTAAAACATACATATATTGTTTCTTGTTTTTATTTCTCTCATGAATATTTATAAAATGTTGACATCAGCATTGTGCTTTTTGGGCAATATTGTGAAACTAAGATGCTAAAAAATCATGAGCCAGACCTCCCTAAACCCACTGAGACTTGCTTACGAATTGAAATGTATTTGTTCTTTGTTTTCATTCTGATTTCTGAGCTTAAGGAACACGGTTTTCTGAGGTTTTCAAGCCTTTTCTCTATCACGAAAATATTAAGGTGGGATTTTTTTAATTGGTATGTGTGTAACTGGTACTCACTACTTTTAACTGAAGGTTCAAATTAACAAAAAGGAAAAGTTCAATGGCTGGCAATGGTGAACAGACATGTGGAGATGCTTAGGTTCATGGGTGTGCTCAGGCCAGGAGGACTTGGCTTAGCACTGCTGAGGCACCCAAATGGCAACCCAGTGACTCAGTGAAGGTCTTCTGCTGATTTCAGTAACCCAGTATTTAATCTGTGGTGTCTGGAAGGTTGCTTTCCAACCAGCATCTAGAGGCTGTGCATTAGTTTAAAATAATTTATGGCTGCCTGAAATGTAGTATCTCATGAGGCATGGCTTTTCACAAGGGAGAGGACACCAAGAAGGATGGGGTGGCCAGAAAGTAAGCAAGAGATTGTCAAGGAAAGGTAGCAGATATTTGAAATAATTACTGTGCTCTTTTTTCTTCTCCATTTTAGCCTTCTTATTCAGAGAACACTTTGGAAAGGATGCTGTGAGACGGTCGTATCATGCTGCTCTCAAACTGATCTGAAGCACCACTGCTGACAGAAGAGGAGAAAAAAAACCCCACCCCACACAGGGTAATTGCTATATTCCTACTGACTCCATATCCCCTTTCCTGGCCTTGCAGGGGGACCTTCTGATTAAGGAGAGCTCCCATGAGAGGAAGGAAAGTGCCCTGCCCAGGGTAATGGTAGCCCAAGATTCAGGGTACTGGGATGCAAACCTCTGCAGTCCCAGGACTTGTTGGATTCCCGAGTCCAGAGATAAATGTCTGTGTGTGTATATGCACATATATATATATATATCTGTATATTTCTATGTGTGCATTTTATCTCAAGTGTATCTGCTTTCAAAACCACACCAGTGAGCGTCCAGTAATGGCTGGGGGCAAGGCTGGGCTTTCTGCTCCCAGCAGCAGCAGCAGCAGCAGGTGGCTCTGGCTGCCCAGCTCTCCTGCCGTTGTCTCCAGGCTGCCGAAGTGGCTGTCCCTCCCAAAGGCATGTGCTTCAGAAGCCGGCTGATAAAGACGTGCACATGCTGAGCTCCCATGCAAAGTAATTCCAGGGTATGAGGAACCTATTATATGTATGAATAGACCTTTAAGGCATGTGGGAACGAAACCTTTTTTGATCTCTTATCTCTTCAGAACACTTCATGCCATTGCCTCTATCTCTTCACTGAATTTCTGCTATTTTTTTTTTTTTTATTCACCTGCCACATGGATGGTATATTTAAAAAAAAATAATAAAATGTTGAGGACCAGTCTTCCAGAATGGATTAGTGATGGTGAGAGAGAAGTAGTGGAGGAAGGAGCTGTTGTGAAAGGAACATGTATGCGTGTGAGATAATGTTTTTAAAGCACGTCACATAGTACCCAAGTTTTCACACACTGCGCCAGATGTTGGAAATGAGTACATCTCTGAGCATTGCTGCAGAGGAAGTATGGTCAAACCACACTCTGAAAACAGAAGGAAAATAAGAAAAAAAGAGATTCCCATAGGTATTACTTAGGAAGTGAGCCAATACCAAACTTATGATTGCATAGATCACCACCTGCTAATTTTTCTCCCTTTCTTTTCTCTTCTCTGTTTTTAATTTTTCCATAAATGTGGGGTTGGTAAGAGCTGTAATCTCTCCCTGGCCAGTGATAAAGTGATATTTTGATCTTGCACATGATTCCAGGCAGAAATAGGAATCTGCTCAAGGGGGTCTAGGCAAGAGCAGCATCTCTGAAATTGTTGGGCTCACATCCCCATTTCTGCTTTGAATATGATGGCACTGTGTCCTGCAATGTGGTCAAGCTGCAAACGTGTGGGGGTCATAATTTACAATGCATTTTTCAGCAGATCTGGGAAAAGATAGTCACAGTTCAGGAGTGCCCTCTTTTGATGAGCTGGACGGAGGAGAACTGACCCTGGATTGTGATGTTTATACTGTAGAGAGCAAAAATTAGGATATACCCCCAAAGTAGCCAATAATGAACAATTGATACTGTCTCTCTTTGATATTTTGTTATGAATAAACTATTATATACCATGCAGCCTTTCAGGGATCCCCTCTGTATGGCAGAGTGGGTAAACTTGATAGCACTGAGGAGAAATTGCAAGCAGTTTCTTACAGAATCACTTCTGGTTTGGCACTACACAGAGTAATAGGGCTCTGAACATGGGAACTAATGCAGCCTGGCTCCCTACAGCTATGCCTCTTATGGCTGACAGACTTTTTAATTGAATTTTATCCTAAAGCAGCAGTATGAGGCCAACCCTGTCAGACACCAGAGAGTCTGCTCCGGAGAACACTGTTAAGAGAGATGTTCAGATGGAGAAATGCTTATTTGGGAGCAAAACTATGGCTATGCAGTGTTTTTTCTGGTGTCCAATAAGGCACAAACTGTGGATGAAGTGGTTTGCAGAGTTGGGATATCTGCAGCAATTCTCTCTGTGAACTCCCGAACTCAGCCTGCCCCTCAGGGGCCGTGAGCTGTGGCTCTCTTGTTTCTACAGCATTTTAAGGAAAAGAATGTCTTTGGGACTTTGACCCATTAGTAGTTTTGTAAGCATCAATGTATGGGATCAAAAATCTTTATAATGGGACCTTAAAAGTTGGATAAAAGCCAGGGAAGTTTTAGGCGTTTATTGCTGTTTTGTGCTGTTTGCTCATCCTGTGATTCTCCCTCCCTTCCTCTTCTGGGGCTTGTTGCCAGAAGACAGTAGCAGTAAAATGGCATAGAAGTGGCATAAAAGCCTCAAAGCTCTGCAAGTGAAGTGTTTAGCACTGGGGAACACCAAGAAGACGGTAACTTTTAAAACCATGAGCACTGCTGTCTCCCATCACATGCTCAAATTACTTCTGGCTGGTGCGTGCAACCTGTGGTGGTGTAGGTATGCTCAGGAGGCCACTGGGCTGTGATCAGGCAGAAGGTATAAGATCATATACCAGGCACCAGAGGGCTTGGAGTATGAAAGGCAACGTGTGCCACACTTGCCATGTTGGAAAGCTATGAGCAGGAAATACTGCTGTGAAGTGTGCTGGGCTCGAGCCACTGAAGAACATGGTGCAATCCCATTTGGTTGCTACAAAATTACATGTTTTGGAAGCCTTTTCTGGCCATTTGGATCCATATTCTTGCCCTGGCTGTTAGAGACAAATAGTGTCACTGAGAGGGGCTCCAATGCATTTCAGTCACAGGAGGGTGATTTAAAGGGGGGAGTGGGGACCTTAACTCAAGAATTTCTTGCTCCTGTCAGCTTGCAATGCTGCCTATAAGTTATTTTTATATCATCCTTGCATACTTCATTATTCACAGTAGTGCTTGGTTTAATGTAGGGTGACCAGATGCCCCAGCATGACTCCAACAGTCTTTATCCTTAATTAAATGCCCTCTATGTATCTGTTTTTTCTTACTGGCTTCTGAAGTCCCAGGATTTCAATGCAGTTTTCACTTTCCTGTTATTAGCAAACATTGTTTCATATCTGGCTTTACAGTTTCATTATACAGTCAGCTGCAGAGCTTAAAATTGCATTATAAGGCTCCCTTGAATACTCTGGCTTTCAATATATGCTCCCTTCTGTAGCACTGTTTCTAAAGCTTGTGCTATTACACAGTGATAATGCACAATTTTATATTTTACAGTCATCAACTGTAAAAATAAGACAGTAAAAGTTTGTAATTTACAAGGCTATAAATGACATCTGCAGATCTTATGGGTTTAAAGATATATTGGTTCAGTTTCACATACATATCAGTCTGAGACGGAATCTATTAGGTTCTGCGTATATACAGCATATTGCTTCCATTTACACTCGATGCTGTCATGTCTTTGAGGGAGAACATAAAAAAGAAAGAGGGGAAAAATAGGAGTATGGACTTTGTTAACTACAGCAGATGTTTTCTAAATATGCCAAGTCATAGGGGCTCCATAGACATGAAATGGCAGCAGAAACAGGCCAAAATCTTGCAAGCACATATGGATGTGCTTTAAATTTACACATATGAACAGTTGTGTTGGTTTTAATGGAAATGCTCATGGATGTCATGCTAAGGACGTGCATAAGAACTTGTAGGACTGGATGATAAAGCATAGTTTATCTTAGGACGAGAAAGTAATTGCATATATATGTGGGTAACTGCATATTGGCTTGTGAATTACTTGCAAGATCATTCAGGCAGTCTTGCAAACTCACATGTGTGATCAGAAGAGCCGGCTACACTCAAAAACTCACTTTTAACCAACTGCAGAGGGGCAGGAAATGGGCAGAAATAAAAATATGGGAGAGCCAGTGGCTGTCAGTGCATGTAGCTGACCCATTCTCTGGACTCAGTTGTGCCATTGGAGAAGGTTTTTACTCCCGTGCAGTTAGCTGAGATCACTTGTCTACATGCTTGATATTGAGCCAGCTGGTGTAGCCATAGTGAACAGGGAGGACTTGAGCAGTCTGGTCGGTGGAGTGAGCTTCTCTCCCCAGTGGGATCTGCCAAATCTGGATTTGGGCGAGAGTGCCAACCCCGAGCCGGTGATGTGAGGGAGCAGAGCTGCTGAAGGATAAAAATAGGTGAGAAAGTGCAGCGTTCACTTAGGCAATCTCAAGGCAGCTGCTGATAGCAACAGCTCGCAGGGGACAATATGGTCTTCATCTCACAGAAATAAACTTTCTGAGAAGGAGCAAAGAAATTATCCTGTGGTATAGCTACCACAGCAACTAGTTGCTGAATCCCAAGTGCTAAAGCAGCCTTTCAAGTGTAATAGCATATGTAAGTGCAACTGTGAGATTCCACGCTCAAGAAAATTATTTTTGAGGAGATGAATAGTTTTAATATTTCTTTAATCATGGAAGCAAGAATGAAAGAGAAAGCTGTTATAGAAGAAACACCTGACTATTGCAGGTGAAAAAGATCAACCATATAATTTTTTCAGATCAACATTACTGCAGGTACCTTGTAATTTGAAAGAAAAAAAAAACCAAACTCTTCTCCTGTTTTAAAGCAGAGGCGAAGATATTTTCAGAAAGGTGAATCTTGGTATACAGCAGGAAAACAGTGTTGTATTGGTGGGAGCATGCTTGGAGAAAGAGGCAGGGAAGTCTTGGAGTGTAAAATCAATGAAGAATTGTGATTTCACTGAGGTTGTTCTGCACTCAGTCTTAAGTGCACATTTCCAGTCTGAAAAAAAGATCTCATATCTGATCAGCAAAGGTTGGAGAGTATTATTGATTTTCAAACATTCTCAGAAGAAATATTTTTTTCCAAATACCCATGGCAGTTCAAATAAAAATATTCTGGACAGAGCAAGTGTGTACTCATTTGATTAAAAAGGCATCAATTTTTTATTATTCCAGTTTTAGAAATCACAGTATTTCCACTAGTAAGTATCTCTGTGTACCAGGATAGTGTAATTGATTGGACACATGTTCATCTAAGCTGAAGTAGTTAATTTCAAACCTATTTATTGTCCTGCAAAGCAACTATATTGTAACATTATCTTTTTTTTTTTTTTCTCCTGCACTTCCCAGGCTGTAGGACATAGTGCTGTTCAAACAATAGACCCATTCATTTAACTGAGTAGGTGCTTGCAAGTAAATGTATGGCATCATTATCATTAACTTCAATTCCATCAACAGGGTGTCGTTATCGCATTTAACTTAATTAGTATGGAAGCTCTCTTAAAAGAATGCTTCATAGAGAGGGATGTTGTAAATGTATTCTTGACTTCTAATAAATAAACCAATAGGCTAATGCACAGTGAAGAATTTATAAAATAGCTGCTGGAGTGGAAGGCAGGAAAAGTACCATGTGCGTTCATGCTTAGGGCAAGGAGCTAGGAAGAGAGTGGCAGAAACAAGATCACCCAGCAGCTTCTTATCACGAATGTATTATGGCACAACATTATCTTTTCAGCTGCGCTCTGGAGGAGACACGTGGCTTCAGGAGGTGGGCCAGGTAGTCCTGTGTGCAGCTGTGAAATTCGTTTGCCTTTGTTCATGAGCATACTTGTCTTATTGCACTTCTCAGCATGGAAAGCCACAGCCGTTTCTGGGTTGCTGCAGCACATGCAAAGGAGTTACTTGCACTGTTTACTCTGACTGGGATTTTGTAATCCAAACAACTCATCTGCAGCTATGAAAAACAGAAAAGGACCTATTTCAGCATATAGGCCTCCCTGGTCCATCCATATACTTCCTCCCTGACTCCACTCGTGAGATCATGTCTCAGGGGTCCATGAGGAGCTACCGCTGAGTGGCACACACATCTGCTTGTGGCGTACTTTGTATGTTTTTTTTTCCCCATTGCTAGTATACACAGATGAACTGTATAATGAGCAATTAAAAAGATAGCCGAAGACTAGAAGTTAATTGTTTCATCTACCCAGCAGAACAGGCATGCATCCCCTTTCACCCAATATCCTCCTTTCTTACTGAGAGACAATAGGAGAGTCCCTGATTTTTTCCTTGCGTTTTTCAAGACACTGCATTTGAATGCCAGCCTCATCCACTCTGAGTTAGACACATGCACTCATAATGCTGACAGCAAAGGAGCAGTCCCCTTTTTTAGCTTGCTTTTCAAAGGAGAGGAAGGCAGTATGGTCATGCTCTGGGTAAGTAAGATTTTGTGCTGCTGTTTGGCCTTTCCTCTGTGACAATCTATTGATCAGGTTTCACACAGGTGTTGAGGTATTTGAATTTCTGTAACTTGTATGGCAAAATGAGTAGATGGGAAAGCTCAGTTTGAGCTCAATCCTAATTAAACTCCAGGGAGTGAATGGATGAGGGGAAGAAGTAGGGAGAAAGATTACGAGTGTCACAATTGTGGGAAATGCTCCAGTTGGAGTTTGTATGAGAATGGGTCTGTAGGAACCCTGGATTTGTTAATTTGGCAGCTCAACCAACTAAACCACCTTCTGTTGTTTGGGTGCTTACTGTTCACCTGAGTACCAGTTTTCCAGCTTTTCCTTGTAATACTCTGGTCCAGAATCATCTTTTTGTTGGTTTTGGTCAGAGATCAGCTATTTTTCTTAATCGTGAAAAGTCTAAAGAAAACAAATAACAGAGCCACAATGAAAATACGTGAACTGACATTTTTGACAAAGAAAGATACTGAAATAAAAAATTTCCCTGCAGGCTTTCTCAGGTATGGGGCCTCCTCAAATTTGCTCTTCCCTCATTTTGTTGAATATCGATGGTTAAACGTCTTCAAAGGGGCCTTGAAACAGTTTCAAAAGAATAAAAAGATTGCAATCTACTTTTCTTCCAACAGAGGCAGCTTTGTAATATATATTTGATCATGGGGCTCAAATTAAGTCTAGCAGGACTGCTGTGGACAGCTGCTGCTGATAACTCCTCATGGTGGGATCCAGCCCTTCATGCTCACTTCGGCAGCACACCTGGGCACCTGTCTCAGCTGTGTGGACAGAGCAGCTACAGATGTGCCTTGAGAGGGGACAATTCAGTCTGTTAGCTAGGATATGTTGAACGTTTTCTGAAGGAGATGAGCTCAAAGACAACAGAAGCTGGAGGAAAAGTAATTAAAATGAGGCTGGATCCATTAAAGATTATTATTACTATTATTATTTTTAGTGCATTTCCCATCTTCCAGATGGCAGAAGATAACTTGTTAGCTTTTACAACAGCAGGAGGTCCAGGATTCACTGAATTTAATGGCAAAGTTATAAGCAAGCACTGGACGCGGTTCATGTCTGATGGGCTGTAATGTACAATATGTCAGAACACTTCTGCTTGAGATTGCAAGAAGCTGGAAGAAAAATTAGGGACAATAGGTCAAACTATTGCTAGAATAAAAGTCCAGCAAGTGGTACACTTGAAACTAATAGTCTTAAACTTTTAAGACAGATGGAGAAATGCATCAGAAGGTGCTGAAGTTTATCTTTAAAATTTTGGTCAGGGGTATCAAGAAGGACCATTTCTACTTTGTCATCCTCATAACTGGCTAAACTCACAGCTCTTAAGAAACTTATTTCTTACTGTTAAGCTTTATTTTTCAGATCACATATTCATGGAAAGCAAGCCATCAAAGTAGGCATTGAACAAAAGAGCAGTTCCTTGGGCAAACTGGACTTGAACCTTTGGCACAGCTAAAATAAGTATGGCTGAAGTATTTGAGACAGTAAGACCTTGATGAGGAACAGGTGTCCTGCAGAAGGATGACCAATATCTGGGGAACTTCGGCAGTTTCTGAAAGAGTCTCCAGCTGAGCTACCTTCACCACAGGTAAATGGCAATGCTTCTGTGAGATCAGTATGAATATACTTTAATGAGACTGATTCTGAATTCTTAATCCTAAATTATTTGCCTAAAGCTCTTGTATTCAGTGAAATCAGGGGGAGATAGGTTAAACAAACTTGAAAAAGAAGGTGCATGCTGTTTCTGATGTGAAAATTAATGAATTTATTTTGAACACAACATGAACAAGTCTCAGTGTTTGTTTTTTCTGATTAAATTTAGTGCCTTTAGGACTCATGGATGAACATGTAGTCAGAATGCCAGCGGAATAAATAGTCAGTGTGTATTTTTAAGCTGGTATCCAAATGCACTACTGGAACTTGATTTGGACTAGGCGTTTTGTCCATTGTACAGCACCACACTGCAAGCCACGCAATTTACAGATGTTAAATTAGCCATGGTAGGGTACCTTTTTGTTTTATTATTTCAAAGGGAGTACACTGTGTGTGGTGGGGAGATACAGTTTGTTTCAGAGAAATGTAAAAGAGGATTGCAGAGTTCAAAGAAATTATTTTCCTTTTTTTTTCTGTTGAGATCTGCAGGCGTGCTGAATTCCTGGCAGATATCAGTTAATCTGCTACTTGGTTTCACTGCATTGAGAATAAGAACCAACCTGTGTGTTAGCTCTCTCTCAGTCATTCCTGCAAACAGACCCCTGGCTGGAGAGCAACTCCTTGTGCCCACATCTGTGTACATATGGTGTAAACTGAGATCAGGCAGTAATGATGGGTCTTGCCAGGAGGTCTCTGATCCAGTGGTACTGCCTTATAGAAAGTGAATCTTTTTTTGCTTTTTACATAATTGCCTATTGATATAAATGTGAACCTTGTAAAGGAGGATAAGCATTTTCCACCTTTGCTACCATTGTACCTATGACACACGGTGAGGCACCTCCCTATGCTTAGAATAGTAAATAACTGCAGGAGGCTGGAATTTATTAAGTGTTTAAAGCTGATTTTTCTCTTTATTTCTGCAAAAGCTAACGGCTTCTCTTGCTCTTCTTAGTATTCCAAAAAGTATGCCTTGCTAGGTCAGCTGGATTAAGCTGGCATGCATCTGGACCAGACTGCATTAAAGCAATTTTTCTCTTCTCGTTACCTGAACTCATTCGTTCACAGCTTGGTACAGAGAGTGCTGTTCTGAATACACATTATTGGGGTCATCTTCCCCTCAGCCCTGTGAGGTAAGGAGGGAAGAGTTTTAGATTTACGATTCAGCACTAGATTTACCATTTCACAAAGTCAGAAATAAAATTCAAGGGAGAGTAAATGGCTAACCCAGAACCACATATGAAGACAAAGAAAAGAAACAACTAAATCCCTTTATTTGGGGAAAAAATTAACAGCAATTTTTCCTTTCCACCGTGCAAATCTCCATACATCCTACTTCTCTCCTTTTCACTGGCAAAGGAGAAAACGCCTTTTGTCTTTACAGCCTGATAGCAAGAGTTCCTCAAAGGTGTTCACACTAGAGTGGGCAATTGCTGCACTGGATAGTTTTATAGGAACAGCAAGTGCTGCATCGACCAAAATTATGCAAACTTTGTGCGATATCCATGGCTTCATTGCCAGTCAACTAACAAAACATCTAAATTAAATCCACAGTATGTCCATTTTACAAATGTATAAAAGTCAGACCATTCAATAATAAATCAGGGCCTCACACACGTTGTGGGGTGGATCTTGAATTATGATCAATTTCAGTAACTAATTCAATCAAGGAAACATACATGCCTTAAGGGAAAATGTATTAGCAAATTAATTCATTGTGGTGAAGTAATCTTCCTTATGAAAACAAAAATTAAAATGAGCACAAATCTTATTCCTTATGCATGTGGTATGATTTCTGTATTTATATTTGGGGTTTTAGAATGTGTGTAGATTATGGAAAAAAGTTTTTCATGGCAGCAGTGCACAAAGTGGCTGGTCACCCAGCATTGCCAAGAGACTCATCCTCCCAGGTGAAAATGTGTGGTAGGTTTCTTAATATGCCTTGTGACCTGAAGAACCTGCTCAACAACTGAAAGTTTTATAACAGAAAGCTCCAAACTAAGCTCCTCCTGCAAGACCCCCACAGGCAACTTCCAGGCTCTCGAGTCTGATGACTCTCTCTGGTACAAAGGAGAGCTCACATGCAAATGTTTGAGAGCTTTACAGAACACTGTCTACATCCTGAGATGACTCCTGAGATGAATAGATAGCTAATGAAGATTTTGGAGGACTCATGTAGTGTGCTCTCTGCAGCTCCTGCCTCCCAGGAGGGAACTGTGCCACGCACCTGTCTAAGCCTCAGAGCTGTTTCTAAGTGTTGCTGTATGTGAGCTGTACTACAGTGCTACTCCCGATGGCATTACACGAATAACTGCCTATTGCGTGCAAAGCTTTGCTAAACATAACAAGGTTGCCTGTGGCCAGCCATTCTAATGCTGTGCTGAAGAAATGAGGTGGTATGAGTAGGCAGGGATGCTGATGGAGGACCTTCTAGTCAACTCAGTACACAGGCAGCTGAAAATGTAATAAAAAGATGGTCTTAGTACAAGGTTTCTTATCTGTAATTCCCCTTGTTCCTCTTGTAGAAACCTTGGAGAAACATTAGCTGTTTCTATTCAGTGAAAAAGATCTTGCTTCAGCTAAAAGACCTTTGCAGTTAGTTTGTGTTCGCTTTTTGAGGGAGAAGAAAACATTCTCTGCTGGGAATGAGTAACACTGGCTACCACAGGAACATACGGACACTTCTTATGATTTTATTTGTCATCAACTTTCACGAAGTGACAAATAAATGACCTCACTGAATTGCTTTAGAAGTGTGATAAAGCCTGGCCCAGCAAGACTTCAGGTTAGCTGGTCATGAGTCTTAGAAACTCATACTTAGTCAATTCTAGGAGCAAATGTGTTTTAAGCATGTAAGAGCAACAATGGCTCATATTATGGAATTACTCAACATGAATTTTCTCATCTGTAGACACCAAGTTCCTTGGAGTAAGGAGTTATAGTGACTCACTGTAGGTCAAGAATTAAATTTGGAAACCTGGCTAAGAAATTTAGTAGGGTCCTGTACCATGAAATATTGTTGTAGTCTATGTTTTTGCACAGGTATCCAGGTGTGTGAAACATGCATCGTACTTGTGAAAGCCTTGATCCAAAGGTTAAATATTAATCTTTCAGTTTTTCCTTGAGTTGTCTTGTTGAATTATTCAAAGACAATGAGCAAGGCCTGTTCCTTGTCTGACTTGAGCTCCAATTAGTAACCTTACTGGAAAGCAGGTTATGGTTCTGAATGTATGCCTGTTGCTACCATGCTCTAAGTCAGAAGATACCATGACTTAATAGCAGCGGAAAGAGACAACATCTTTTGACATATTGCAGTGCGGTTGTTGGTAGATGCTTATGGCACTGGTTGATAGCTATGGAGGTCTGGTGTATTTGCTACCATGTGCCGGCAAGGGACTTCTTGCCACATATCTGCCAAAGCGTTAATTAACCTTACTATGTTAAGTGACACTCAGAAATGTCCATAGTGCAGCTAGCTGAGAACAGCTTGTTAAATGCTACTGAGCTGCAAGAGAGCTGATGAGAAGTAGCTGGTGGTGGAGATGGAGGAGCTTCTGCAATGAGTCACTACCAGAACTCCCCAAGCTGGGAAAGAAAACCGGCTAAACATCATGCTTTCTACAGCTGGACCTAAAAAAAGCAAAATGCCCTCCACAGCTTTACCCAGCTCAGGCTGGAGTGGTGCTGACTCACAGGGAATGCAGCCCTGGGCTGTGAGGCAAATGGAGATTTTCCTGATTGGGTCCAGGTGATTAGAGGTATACTGATGTAGGGTGGGATTTGTTGCCGCCTTGGTGGAGGCACCATGCTTTCAGTGGAAGGTGAAGTTCTGGGAGAGTACAGGTAACACATGCTGTAGGTGAGGTTGGGAGCTACACATGTTGGCTCAGCTCTCTAGGACTCCCAAGGCACCCATCCAGCCACCCCTGTTGTGGGCTTTCTTAGCCCTGGTTCTGCTGTGCCTCATAATGATGTGCCGAAGCCTTGGGTCACGGGATGGAGTTTTGTGTTTTTATCCTCATTTTCCCTTCTTCCTGTCAGCTGATCCATTTCCTAAACCCAGGTCAACTTGGAGTATCCCTCTGACTCTTCTTGGGCAGCTATTGCCCAGAAGAGAGGAGATAGGCTCTGGTATTTCAGATATCTCAGCTGCTCTTTAATATGTCTCTTACCTGGGGTGGGGATAAGTGATGGCACCTCGGAACAGTGGTCCTTGATTTCTGGTTCCTTAGGGTCTTCACTTGAAGTGGACTGTCTTGTTAGCAAACTGCTTCTGTCTCCTTCGTGACCATAGCAAAAGAGGAGATGATGGCGATTCAGCACTGATGGTTGTTATGGCTCTTGCAATGTTCTTGTTGCTTCGCAGGAGGAGATGAAGATCTGACTGTCCTTGGTAGCCTGAGATACAAGTGATCTCTGCCCCTTTCGGAGCTAGCAGCAGCCTGGCATGGTATTGATCAAGATCTTCTGTTATTTGTTGGTGAGCCTTCTTTTTTTCCTGCCCTGTCAGGAGTATTTGCTAGAAGGATGTAGTTGCACAAATTGCTTTTCTTTTCCTGAGCAATCTCTCTCATTTTACCACAGATTTCACTCCTCTTTCCAGTAGCTAGAGGGAGTTCTTGTAAGAAGACCAGGGGAATATTGCTTGTGGCCCACAAAGGATCTTGTGCTGAGCAGGAGCACAATCTAACAGCAAGGTGCTATTATTATACTTGACACAATGACACTGTGCCTGAAAATATTCACTAGAAGACTAGTCCAGCAAAAAGCATACTAATCGCAAAAGATCACTGTGCTCTCTCTGACTTATTACACTCACCTGCTTTGCAAATAACCCTATTTCTCAGCACCCTGAGGAAAGTTAAGGCAACCTGTGAAAAGCAGAGAGCAATCAAAGCACCCATTCTTTACTGTAAATTTGGCAAAAATATCCTCTCTAATGCTCCTTCTGTGCTTATGAGCTTGACAGTAACTTTTCTGTTCTGTACAACTTCATCCTATTTCCATCAGCCCTCACCCCCTGCTATTGGTCCTCTTTATTGCAGAGCACAAAGCAACGTGGCTCCTTTTGGTTTTGTACCAGCAGCGCTGTTGCTGTAAACTGAAGCGGTGAACTAACAGGATTTAATTGACTAGTGCTGGATTTTCACGGCAGACCCCCTGGGGCACACCAGCTTACTCCTGATGGCAGCCTTTTGTGCCATTGATTTTAAGTGTAAGACAGTGGCGCAGCATGCAGGATACTGGAACAGCATTGACAGAGTTAATTTACACTCTGATGGGTCTTAGCATCTTGCAAGTGAAGGGTAAAATCATCATGAGGCCGTGGATGCATATAGGGTGGGGGGGTGGATCTCTACTATTTGAGCCAGCAGTATCCCAGGAGTCTTTCAAATAAATATATGGGCTTCGGGTTACAACCAGGAAGTTCTAGACTGATAAAATTACTCAATACATTAAATTTCAGTAAGAAAGGTAAGACTGTCCTCATCTGTGCTTGTAAAAATCTCGAATATCTGGGAAAGATTTACCCTTGTGTTACAGTTCAGGCTGAAAGCCAACATGAGCGATTTTGGCAGTGGTTTAGCTGGCACTGCTCTAGTAGTGCCTTGTGGGTTTTTTTGTGCATCTATGCTTGCACCAGGTGGCCTGAAATGTCCTCTGTGATCTCCATCCCACATTCTCTGCTCCACCTGTGTCAGGGTGCAATCAAGGTGTCCTGCAAGTTTTCTGATGGTTAATGTGTGCCGCTTGACATCCCTGTCTGGAGCCTTGATCTGAGGTCTGGTTTCTGTCCATTCTTTGAGCAGGTTGCATCTGCATCCCCGTTGGTATCTCCCAGCAGTGGCAGGAGCACAGCGGACTAGACCACATGCAGCACAGACTTGCTAGTACATTTTGAGAGAGAGGCTTGTAAGAAGCAAAGCAGAGAAAAGAGGATGAATGAAGAAAATAGTCACCCTGAGACAAATGCGATATGATAGGCAAGATTAACATATATAAAGGGACAGACTAAGGTAATAGAAGCGGGAGCCAAGCAAGATGTTTTTAATGTGGTGCATAAACCCATTAATCAGACTAAAATGATACATTCTGTGCCCTACACAGTATCCGGGGTCTATAAATCTATTTTATCTATACGGAAAATGTGTGGGTCAGGGCAGGCAGAGAATGCAGCATCAAATAAAAGAAAGCAACCGCCAGTAAAATCAGTGATTAAGAAGTATTGAAACAAACACACGAAGCCTACTAGAAATGACAGCTTTGAAATGCTTGCACAGTGGGCCTCTTCTTGAGGCACTCAGTTATAAAGTATAATATTTCTTTATCAAAGCCTTGTAGCTGTGCAGCTTTGATAGTATGAGAGTTATTGTCTGTTTCTTGAGCTCGCTTCTTGTTGTTAGTTACGGAAGACCCTGAGTTAGAGGATAATTAAATGAAAGGACCATTTCAAGGAATTATCTGGATAATTAGTTGTGATAAATACGATTTTGCTTTAGAGCAGTGAAATAATAGAAGTCACTGAGTTGAGACAGGAAATCATATGGGATGCCTTTCATGCAAACATATTTATTATCTATTTTAATTAGCAAACTAAGTCATAACTGTGTAATGTAAAGTACTTGTCTGGGGTTTCTTTTTGTTAAATGACTTAATTTTTGGAAGTCCGTTATGCTGCACTTATATATGCATCTTTTTATGGATACATCAGTGGCAGGGTTTTACAAAAGGACAGTAAAGTGAATTATGGAGAGATGTTAACATTTTGAACAAAGTTGGATTTTTTGGTCCATTGAGTTCTGGATTTGAAAGGTTTTTTGTATATTTGACCTAGTTCTAGTGGCCGGAGCCCTTAGACTATTAAAGTACACAAAAGCTACTACAAACAACATTAATTCTAACGATTGAAACTCACTAAAGCAAGAAAAGTCTGACTGAGGTTGGAATGCTTTACTCAGCTTTCTCTCTTAGGCCTATCCCTGGACCTATGTGCAGAACATGAGAACACAAGCTATTCTGTGGCACCAAAATGTTTTATAACAGGAATTTCTGAAGACCTTCAAAGACCAACAATAACTGCAGAAGCTGATTAATTATGGTCTTTCTAACTGGAATTTTACAAGTTTTGCATTTCTTTCAGATCTCATCTTGCAGTTTTTAGGGATCAAAAAGCAGGCAAAAAAAGATTTCTTGCAGTAAGTATCCAAGCCCATAGAATTTCCTTTGCACTTGGAAATTAGTCCTGTGAAACTTAATGTTTCTGGCTGCATTCTGGGTATATCAAACATGCATTCTTTGTTACTGTTAGTGAGGTTTTTTGGAGGCATTGGAGAAATTACCTGATTGGGCAACCAAGATTACATGGGAAATCAGGATCCCAGGAAAGCTCAGAGATGAGAAATTTCTCAGTAATGGCCATTTTGAACATAGGTAGATAGTATCTGTCTGAAGGGGAATAGGCATAATTTTCAGCAGTGAGACACAAGGGAAAGTTTGAAGTACAATAAACAATTAAATACTGTTTTTCAGAAGTTTTGCTTGGTAGAGAGTGCCCATTTGCTGTGCAAGCAAAGTAAGATAAAAAAGAAAGAATTTTGAATTATTATCTTCAAATTGTATTGGCAGTATTCATAATTTCTAAATAAGATTAACATTCCAGTCTGTCAGGTACTAACAGTCCATGGTAGGAGGCTGTATTTGACCTTAAAACCTTCCTGGCTGAGTCAACAAGACAAGGAAAGGACAGAAGGTGAAGCAGAGCCTCAAGGATAAAGTGATCCTATAGCAGACCGGGGGCAAAGATCTCTACCAGTTTTGACCAGAGGCTCAATATGCAGCTACCAGCAGTGACTGCTTAAAGAAAATTTATTATCAACTGGGTAATTACCAGGCGAAAATCCTGGTATATCCTTACAGAATCATAGAATAGAATCGTTTAGGTTGGAAAAGACCTTTGGGATCATCAAGTCCAACCATCAACCCCACTCTATGAAGTTCTTCCCTACGCTATATCCTCCAACACCACATCTATAGCTTCACAGATTACAAACATCTCAAATTGGATTTTGCAATGTAGCTAATGATGAACCCATTCTCCATGAATTTCCATGAAATGGCCTTGTAAATGTAGTGTCACTGTAACCTCTGCCAATCAGTTGTTCTGAGTGAAAAAATGCATCCTTGTTTTTCTTTTTAGACCCGCTGTCTGATTATTGCCACAACTTCCTCCTCTCTCTTCCATGTAAGAGCAATCCCTTTCCTCCTCCACAGCACTTGTGATTTCATAGGTGTCTCTGGAAGATCCTTCTCCTTTGTGGTAAGGACAGGATTAGTGTTTAAGTGTCCTGACTTATTTTCAAGCCCATTGAGCTGCCTGTACAGTGTTTATCTTCATTTTAGTGTGGACAGCCGTGAGTAGAAGTGTCTGTGCTGCCATCAGTATGTTTACTTATGGGGAAAAACCCCCTCTTTTAGAGTTGTTACTTCATTAACATAACATTTGTCCTCACTCACTTTTATGTCATCCTGGTTGCTGGAAAATCTGACCTGGTCTCAGAAAGCCAAGGAGCCTTGTTGCCCTTTCCACAGATTTTAAGCTTGGATAGTAATGTAGCTCCAGTTTATGCACAGAAGGTAGCTCCTTCATGATTGGCAGGGACATGAGTAATTGATTCCATCTGATCCCTCTATTACAAACATCCTTGGATCTCCAGATTCCTGCTTCAGTCCTGCAAACGAAAGGTTTCCCTTCCTTGTGTACTGGCTGCAACACACTGGAGAAAGGTTGTCTGATAGCTTAATTTGCTTTTCTTTTTTATGGTAGCATTTAAATGAAACAACATGCTGTCGACAAGTGCTATAGCACTAAAGCTCCCTTAAATCCAGTGTCCTACCACTATTGAGAGTGTCGCCCATTGAGGGTTTTCAAATTTTTTTTTATTTTTTTATTTTTTTGGTCATATGAGTGGCAATAAAGAAACCATACTAAATAAATATTACGACTTTTGTCAGCTGTGGGTTTAAGTTTAATTATAAGCTACAAATTCAAATGACACTGGCTGATGCTTTGCCATCTTCTAGTAGGCCAGAAGGAGGTCTCAAACATACCTCAACTAATTTCAGCAAAGAACTGCATTCTGTCTGCTGGTTCCTGTCTGAAACCAAGCAAAACGTGGCTAGATGTCACACTGAGCTTGCCCCACTGTGGAACTACCACCCAGCAGCACATGGAATGCATTGTGGAAGCCTTTACAGTAAGAGTCTCCTCCCCTGTGCAGGCAGGCAGAAGTGAGCTCCCTTCCCGCTTAAGTCTTACTTGGGTTGTATTTTGAGAACTTAAGTGATTCATTGATCATCCTTCTGCCCTGGAGTAAATTTTACCTTTTAACGCAGCACTTGACTAGAATTCTTGAAGTTCCTGAACTCTTATACAGATCTGCTGTGCAGACATTATTTTCACTGTGAATTATGGGGTTTTCTTGAGTTCTATCTCAAAGTGAAACTGAATTTCACAGCATTTCTCACAGTCATAGCCTGGCCTATGTCAGTCCTTGGAAAAAGGAGTTTATTTTTCAAGAAAGAGAACTTTTAAAAGCTATATATTTCTGTAAAACGTATCATATACAGCACTTTTTTTGCCCAGATAGAAGAAATATTTTATTGGTTTTCATGTATTTGCATGTGCATTTTCAGAAATAAATTATTTGTCATACAAAGGTGGGGTTTGAAGTCTAGAAGCTTGATATCTGGTAATTTATTAAAGCACTGCTTTCCCTTTGGATAATTTATCTTCCTTTCTCCACGTCCCCATTTGTAATGTAGTACAGAACTTGAGGTTATTCTCGTTGGCAAAGTGATGAGTAGAAAATATGTGTCAGGTATTGCTAAATTCTCATTAAAATATAATTTTTGTCAAAAAGATCATATGATAACTAATAAACTGATAGCTTTTACAGAATTTTTTACTTCCAATGAAGTCATTTTACTGCAAATTTAATGGACTATTTTGTCAAACTTTATCAAAACTATTATTCAAATAAAATAATTTATAAAGATTTTTTAATTAATTGAGATTTTGATAGAATTTAATGTGTATTTAGCCAGAAACTTTCATAATATTTTATGTTATTTTAAGCAATGTTTTTCATTAAGTAGCTTGAGCAATAAAAATGGGTCAAAACCACACATAAACGGATTGCAGTGTCACCACTGTATGTGTTACTACAGGGTTTTGGAAAGCTTATAGTGTTGGGGTCTTGACAATTATTAGAGGAAAGTTCCATGTTACAGTTTTCTCATATTTGTCTTATTATCACAGCGGAGTCCTGAAGGGCCCCTCAGGATGCTTGTTTGTGTCCCACGCTATGCATGTTAGAAGAGACCCTTCTGTGATGAGCACAACTGATTTATACATGCATGTTCAGCCTACTCCAGAGAGACCTCTCTATTTTTTATGAGATACAGGATTGAAAGGATTTCTCTGTCTCACTGAATTAAATCCCCCTGCAGTCTCAGGCAGCCACCTTACAAGTTACCTCCACAAACCAATAAAACTTCACTGTAAAATAGCTAGATTTCCTATTCCTTAGTGCTTCTCCAGAATTGCATTCCTCTGATGGTTAGAAATCATGCTCCCAGCCTAACTTTATTTATGTCCAGCTTGTAGCTTTTTGTTCTTGTGCCAATGCTGGCCTTTAGCTTAAATAACTCTTCTCTTTCCCTGGTGTTTACCTCTTTGATATGTTTATAGAGGACAATTATATTCCCTTTCTGCCTTCATTTGTTAGACAGTTTCTCTTCTTCTCAGATAAGCTTTCTATTTACCTGATCATCCTAGAAACTGTTCTGTGCACCTGCTTCAGTTTAAATAGCTTAAATTCATTATTTTTTGGAATGTGTATCACCAGAATTGCCCACAGGGCTCCAAAGGATGTTTTAGTGTTTCCCCATGCCCTGTGTCTTGTGCCATTGCCTTTACTCAATATCACCTGTGATAAAATGGCTCATTCGTATCTTTCTTCTCACACTGATGCTCTTCCATCCTCTGCCTGTATTTGCCATCCATCCCTTATTACTACCACCTTGCACTGCAGTATTTCACCTCTTTTCTCCAACATACTTTTAATTATTAGTGTTTTACTATATGGCAATGCTCGCAAGCTTAGTATTTTCAGCGTATTACTTAAATGTTTTCATACTTTTTTTTTTTTTCCCTGTGTCCACTAACATAAATAATGATCACTAAGATTGGCTATGAAATCAATCTTTGAGAATATGTATATTTACTTCCTTTCAGCCCTTTGCTAAGTATCTGGTATTAAGTCATATTGTACAGGTCATTTCCCATGCAGTGTTATAACGTGTTCTTCTAAAGCCCAAATATACTGTAGAAATAAAGTTGTTAGGTTAGTCCAACATGTTTCAAATTAATCTACTTTGATTTTTATTTTACCATTTTACCTTATTTCTGTATCTTTGATTATTCCTTCTTTCAAAATGGATACAGGTATGTCACTGGAATTTATTGCTATCACTATCACAGTATATTTCTTGTGACAGTTCTAGAGCTTTTGGACAGATTTGGACACGTCAATTGCATGAATTAAGGTCCTTTGACTTTTTGTTCCACCTGACTTTAGCCTCTGTTCTATAGTGACACTACTTTTGTGACTTTATTCCACATCATCTGAGTATTCTGTACTGTCATCTTTAATGAAAATATGCTAAAGTACTGTTGTGGTGCAACCCCAGCCAGCAACTAGGACCTTGCAGCTGCTCACTCACTCCCCCCAGGTGGGATCAGGGAGAGAATCACAAGAATAAAAGTGAGAAAAAATCTGGTGGGTTGAGATAAAGACAGTTGAATAGGTAAAGCAAAAACTGAACATGCACTCAAAGCAAAACAAGGAATTAATTCACTGCTTCCCATGGCAGGCAGATGTTCAGCCATCTCCAGGAAAGCAGGGCTCCATCACATGCGAAGGTTATTTGGGAAGACAAAATGCCATAACTCCGAACATCCCCCTTTTCCTTCTTCTTCCCCCAGCTTTATATTTCTGAGCATAACTTCATACGGACTGGAATATCACTGTGGTCAGTTGGAGTCAGCTGTCCCAGCTGTGTCTCCTCCCAGCTTTTTGTGCACCCCCAGCCTGCCCACTGGTGGGGCAGTGTGAGGAGCAAAAACCACCTTGAGCGCCTTTTCTCAGCAACCAAATACACCAGTATGCTGTCAACACCATGTTCACTCCCAATCCAAAACATACCACTGTACCAACTGCTAGCAAGAAAGCCAACCCCACCCCAGTCAAAACCATGACCAGTAGTTGTTTAGTTTATAGGCCATACCAAGATTATGTTTAATATTGAGCCCATCTTCAGTGTCTAATGACCTTGCTCTTTTCTTTACTATTTATGTATCAAGCTAAAAAATGTTTATTGTGCATTTACTTTTCCTTTGAACACTTTCTACTTGTGTTATGCTAGTTCTTGATTTATCCTTTATGTATCCTTCCAGTAACTGTCATCATACCTTCTCTCCATCTTTTATTTTTTGTTTCGCTCTTTCTGCCTAGGTCAGATATGTTAAACCTCTGACCATTCCAGTTGTTTCTCTTTGTATCCTGGTGGACATCTTTCTTAAAGTATTTAAAGTAGACACAATACTAAAGCAAAGACTTAACACAGCACTGAGAAAGTACTACTTCCTACATTTCACAGGCTATCTTCCTGCTTATATATTGTGGTACAGTGTGTGTGTCTTTGTTTTAGCCCCACATTGCTGAACTGCACTTATTTTCTGATCTCCTATAATCCTCATAAGTTTTTATGCTGAATTGCCACTTAACCAGTTGTTCCTTATCTTGTATTTGTGCAAAATCATTACCCCTGCCCAAGTGTTGTACTTCATGCTTGTCCTCCCACTTGAACTGTATCCCATTTTTTTGCAAGATATTTATCCAATTTGCCAATGCAATTTGAACTGCAGTCCTGTCTGCAATGTTCTCACAGCTTTAGTTGTCCATAAACTTAATAAACATATGATGTATTTCATCATCTGCATCAGTAATGAAAATATTGAATGGTGTTGGATGAAGGACAAAGTTTCAGGACTGCAATAAAAACATCCTTCCATTTTAATAGCAGCCTATCGATTGCTGTTGTCTTAGTGTAAAGTTAAGAGGTGGTTTACTGGTCAGTCTTTGCCCTCTTTCTTGTAGACATCTTCACTATGGTTTTTAATGTGGATCTCTGGCCAGCATGGTCTGTGAAGTCTTTCCTTTCTCTGCAATTAGAATGCATATAGCAGACTTTATTTTGTTATTTGAGTTGGAGTGGGGTTTATGTCTGGTCATTTAGATCCTTGAGCTCTTCAGTTTAATTGACTTTAATAAGTAGGTTTTAAAGCTGACCTGCTCAAAATAAACAGACTGCAATTATGAGCTGGGATTGTCCCACCTTTAATGTAAGTTGACTTGAGTCATACACTTCTTTTCTACTATTTGCTGTTTGCTAATGTCCTTATCATTTAACAGCTTATATTACATTATCTTTTGTTGGTTTGATGACTGGCTAGTAAAGAAGTTTTTATGCTACCAGCATGGTAGTCCTTCTGTTGACAACAGACTTTATTTTTCGGTCTGCTTTGGGGATTTTCTTGTCTGGGTTTGCATGGGAGTCTACTGGTACAACACGTAGGTGTAGTCATTGCAGTCATTGGTTTGGCATTTGGGTTACTTTCTCCTGTGCTTGAGTGCAAGGGAATCCAAAGGATGTTCAGGCCTTGCTGCAGAGTCTGACTTGGGTGTGCTGGGGTGCTCCATAAACTGGGAAATAAAGCGGGGAGGGAGACCCTCTTTTCAGACCTGTGCTTACTCCTGCAGCCCAAATAGATTTAAAATCAGTTAGCATATTCTGGATGTTAGCAGTCACTTTGGGGTCACCTATAATTGCTAGAAGTTGCTGCACTGGTGGTGCTCAGGAGATGCAAATCTCAAGTGGGATAGTATCCATCAGGTTGTCTTTGTGTTTAAAACAATGCCATAATTTATATTTGCAATATTACATCTTTTCCGATTTCAAACCTTTCTCTCTCCTCTTCCACCGACTATCATCTCTGGAAAAAGAGGAAGGAGAAAGTATTAATACACCTACAATGATGCTAGTAACCACCGTTTTTGTTGACATAGCCAACTTTTGTGCATCTTTACAGTGGTCATGAGGAGGCAATGGAACTTGGCTGTTGCAAGTCATCCAGAGTGTGAAATGGGATTTCATTAGCAGAGAGACACTTACTCATTGATTTAATTTTTGTCTTTGGGGTTTTTTTTTTGCTTTTGGGTTTGTTTCGTTGATTTTTATTTTTTTTTTTAATCAGATATAAAGATACCCTTTATCTGAGATTTCCTTCTACTGTGGAATTGATGTCTAGGACTTTGATTTTGCTTGGACTCTTATTGAATGAAAACTCATTGGGTTGTATTTACATGAATTGGATTGCCTTTTGAAAAAGAAAGTTCAGCTTTTGTCTTCTGTGTGCATAAGATCAGATTCCTTGCTTTCTTTTTTCATCTCTTTGAGGGCTGAAGATTTACATGTTCCCTGCCATGTATCTGAAAACTAGCCAGAGATCCTGCTAGATTTTTTTTGTAGGCTTTGTGCTGTTTGAAAGATTTTCTTGGAAGCAATCAGATATATCTCATTTCTTCATTACTTTTTAATATATATTCTTTCAGTATCTCCATATACGTTCCTCTGCTTTTGCAGATACATTCCATTTAAAGATTTCTGAACATAAAATCCTTCAAGATTTTTGGTATAAAGAATGCTCAGCTGTGACCCTCAGACTGGTGAGCAGTAGTGCAGCCAGAGTATTGAAATGTCAGACAAAAAGAATATATATTCTAAGTTTATTTTCCTTTATGTGTTACTAGCAAATGTAATAGCATTGTTCATACTAAAATGTCATTTCTTTAGTAGGTCAGATCACGGACTATTATGAAACACCCATGTTTAGGAATGGAAAACTGGTATAAAGCAGAACCAAGCTGAAATAGACCTTGGTGCAGGCTGTTTCCTGGGATGCTGTTCGGTGCTTGTGAATTCTGACTCTTTTCCTGGCTGTAAAGCAATGTTTCTCTGTAGTGTGACAGCTTCAGCTTTCTGCCTGAATGATCTCATCACACACACGCACAAAAAGCCAGAAATGAAAAAATGAAAACTCTCATATTGCTTATCTGCCCATTTTCTTGGTGAGGAGAAACTCATAACGTCTGTGCAGAACTTCAGACATAAAAAATGCTATATAAATGCTTAGCATTATTACGATGAACAGAGAGAAGGCTGTGAATAGGATATGATTGCTATCTATAAATACATTAGAGGGGTAAACTCTACAAAGGAAAAGAGATATTTAAGGTAGAGGACAATGCTGGTGCAAAAGGGAACAGGTGTAAGAGGGCCATGGATAAATATAGGCTAGAAATGGGAAGCGAGTTTCTATTAGAGCAATGCAGCAGCCTTTAAGACAGTCGAAGGTTGAAAATTTTTCCTGGTTTTAAGGTGGAGTTTCGGATGTTAGAATTTTATGCTGTGATTGTTTGTCCAGAGGGAAACAGAAATTTTGGGAAATCCTTTCTGTTTCTTGCCTGGTTGAACAGAGGAATCTTTGGCTACAAGCAGGCATCCTTCAAAGGTTTCACTCCTCCCAGTATGGTCACAACCTGAACTTTTCCTCCCTCTGAAAGAAAACAAAGAAACAGAGTGTGAACTGGTTTTGTTTCTGCAAAAGAAAACCTGCTCATTCCTGCCTTAAATGACTCGTACCATATACTCAAGGATAGTATCTATTTGCATCATCTTATTCATAAATATGCTGCAAGAGCAAGGTATAGGTTGCTGGAGGTGGGGTAAGGAAGCATTAGGGAAGTATTATTTGCACACCAGTGCAATTTGTTGCTAAAACACTCTTTCCTATGATCGTAAAATTCCTTAGTTGTGCAGGTAGGGAAATGAGGAAGAGAGGAAATTCAAAGGGCAGACAAATGTAGATGTGGTTTGGCTAAATATTCAAGTGAAAGCAGTCACTCTGCCTCCAAGTGCAAAGAGTGAGGATGTTGTTCATTGTGTCAACCAGCTCAGATAACTTGGATTTTCACATGGGAACTCGGGTTTCTCAAGACCTACAGGAAACATATAATATACAGTGAACAAAAAGAACCACATAGCAGTCAGCAAGATATCCCAGTTGGCTGACTTGACTTACCTAGTGCAAGTTGCATAGTGGAGGGGTCTATCTTTCATCAATGGAAAGAAAAACTTCCTCAGAGGCAGTTTGCAGCAGGAACATAACTTCAGGTTCTGCTGCTACAAAAATAGCCCCATGGGATTACCAGCCAAACTGGGAGTATAATAGAGCAGAGACAAAAATCCTCAGAATTTGCCATGTGGAAATCTACAACTTTCATGAAACCCAACTAAAAATAACTTCAGTGTGTGGAAATCCTTGTCATCTATCATTAGGAAGTCTCTTGAGCATTACAGTTGGGAGTCATCTGCTGCAAACTTTACAGGTAAGCACCATTCTGGGCAGTTGGATTAGGGTTGTGCGCTGCATATTTGTGCAGAAAGGAACCAGAATTGCTATTTGTGGAAACATAAGCTTACTGATAATTGCACTCACTCTATGCTATTAATTAGAGGCTAAACAATGATATTGCTGTTGCCATTGACAACTGAGTCTACCATATTGTTTTTTTGGATACTAAAGGCAGGAAACAGAAGTCTGTTCCCCACTTGCCATGGTATAGCAAAGGCGGAAAATCTCAGGCTTGGAGATTAAAAAAAAAAAAAAAAAGAAATATGCAAAGATCTGTGTGTTCAAGATAGTCTCTAAATTTATATTTATGTAATAAGAAGGCCCTGGTGGATAATTTAACTCCAAAAGGCAGTCAGTGCTGTCATCTTGCACTAGAGGGAGTTCAAAATGGCACTGCACTGATCCATAGTGACTGTAGGCTAGCGTTCAGAGCTTGGTTTTGAGGTGAAAGCAATTCTAGGATTCCAGTTCAAGGGTGATGAATTTCAACTGCTCTAGCGAGACTTGCACCATAACTCAAAGGAAATATTTCTGGCTGCAGTCCTCATTTTTTGACCATGGAAATGGCAGGCTATGTTTGTTTCTCAGGTGATAAGCCCAGCCTGATGCTTTGTGTTGTTAATGTGGTGCAAAGCAGCCGCAATGCTCTGTGGATTTGGGCTAGTGCTTCTTGATGAGAATGGGGCTACACTGGGGAGGCCCCGGCCCTCACACATCATTTAAAAAGTGGATAGCAAATGTCTGTTATCTACAGTCTGCTCTCCTGTGTTCCAGTATTTCCCTCCAGGAAGCAGCTGCTAAAGGTTATATTGAAGTAACGTGCACGGGTTAGGGAAGGGTAGATTTTTTGGTAATATATGTGGAGCCTCATGATGTGAGGTTAGAAAATCATTGAATTTTGTCATCCTAAATGAGTTTGATCTCTGTCAGACAGAGCCATCTCCCACAAAATTGTTTAATTCTGCAAAAGAAATGGTGCTCTATTAGTTCTCATATTCCACCCTGATCCTGAAAGCCTAACCATTTTCATTTACGGCCTTTCTATTTCACATGTTTTTTGTCAAATTCAAATCACAGCTCAGCTACTGCTGCCTGTATCAATAACAATGATGATTTCTGTGGAACAATACTTCCCAGATCTGTTAAGCCTCCCTGAAGTACTTTTGCTGAAACACTTTTCTATGTTTATATAACCAGTTGGGTCATTAAAGAATTGAGAGAAGATTAAAAAGGAGACGGGGAAAAAAAACACTCTTCCTGCATCTGCAATTGCAGTGGTGCTTTGACTGGGAAGCACTTGAGCACTGTCTCAATTGGGCAATCTCTTCTCAGTGAATGATAAACAGTCTTTGGCTAATATATCACTCCTACTGGTTTCACGTACGTGAATAACACAGACCCATCAGTGGACTGAGAAAGACCCCAATAAATTGGACCAGAGTAATGAAATGTGTCTATATTAGGATACAGAAACCCAGAGAGGCTAGCACTCAGCTCTCTGCTTGTTTTCATGCAGTATCAAGTACAAATTAAACTGCAGTGTATTTCTATATGTGGAATCCTCTGGATAGTAAGGATTATTAGCTTTGGAGGATATGTCTGCATAAAAAATGGCAGCATGGGAAGCACACTTTGCTGGTGTTGATTAAACTGGAGTACATATACCCCCAGTTCCTGGCAGGATTGAAGCAGTCCCGCTGGAGTGCTTCACACTTCCTGCAACTTCCTGCAATTAAATCTGCCACAGGACATGGTCATAGCCTGTGCCTCAAGCTTGCTTTTGCCAGCTGCATAGAGATGTTGTGAATGTAAAACAGGAGGAAACCTCTTAGCAAAAGCAAATGCATGTCCACCCCCACTGTTGCTCTCATAGACTCTCTCCTTCCTGACAGGGTTAAGGGTTTGTGTACCAAGGTGTGCGATGGCAACAGGTCACATCATGGCCCCGTACGGGCTGTCACTGCTGCTCCTCCTTTGGACCACTCACGCAAGGGGTGGCCACTACAAAGAGAAAATCACTGGCCTTTCCTGATTGTCAAGATTATCTGTCAGATTAAGTTATGATGGCTAAAAAAACCTTACCTCCAGCAAATAAGCTGACACTCTGCAGAATTTTTCCTCTAAGTGCTCTTTTTAAATGGCAGATCTGGATTACTGCTTCTGCTAAAGGCAACATACAAGACTGGAAAGGAGATTTCATAGTTGAGTGCCATCCAGGGCTAGTGCAAGGACTGTATTGCATTATTTCCTTCACCAGAAGACCATTTCCTTCACCATTCCTGCCAAAAAACTCATCTGAGTTCACATTTTTCAGGCCGAAGTAATTCAATTTAAAGCTTGTATTCATTAATTTCTGGGTGAACTCTGATTTTAGCCCAAATAATTTAGTGTATAACAATCATGCTCCTTTCAGTCTTCCTATCTCAAGTTTCTTCTAGAGTTTTCACCAAAAATAAGTTCACACCTTTGATTATCCCTGTAGTTCTTTCTTGTACCTCTTCCATTTGAAATTTTATTTCTCCAAATATAAATCATCCTTCCCTACATCCACAGAAACAGCTCTTGTTTATGAATGTCAGCATGGAATTTGCTTTTCTCACAACACCATCCTATTAGTGGCCCACAGTCTTCCTACATATCAGCAAGTGGAAACAAGTCCTTCTTCTCCTTAACCATTTTCAAGTGAAGAGCATTCAGTCTTTGGGAGAATTTCTTACTGTTAGTCCCAAAGATTGAGATCCTTCAGTTTGTACTTTCAGATTTCTTCCCATTTTATTAACCTAGTCTTCAACATTACCCATTTCCTTGTGTACTGTAGTCCGTTTTTCCCCTGGACTGAAAACAGTTTCCATTTGCAAGTGTTTTCCTAATGTTTCTTCCCTGATCATTACTGACTTTTATAAATTAACGTAAAGTAAGGTCAAAGCTGATTCTTGAGGAACCTCATTTCTGTTCTCCCTTCCTCCATAAACCTTCCCTTTCAAAAAGTACACTTCACGTCTGACTTGAGACAGCTTCTCATCCTCACAATTTCTCTGCTAATCTCCATCTCTTCCTGTTTTACTAATAATTCCCTGTGTATTATCATAAACTTCACTAAAGTTAAGACAGATGGGATCAATCACATGTCCTTTGTCTAAAATGTAGGTTATCTTGTCAAAGAAATGTATGAGGTTAATCTGGTACAATCTACTTTCGTTAAGCCCATGCTGTATTTTATGCCATTTTCATTTGACCTCCATGTCTTTAATTATCTTTTCCCTTGAAAGCTGTTCTGAAGCTTTACATACCACTGAAGTCAGAATTCAAGGACTGTGGTTATCCACATTCCTTTCCTCCTGCTGGATAACCCCTTCCTAAATACAGGCACTATATTTTCTCGTCATCTGTCTTACAGTACCTGGTAGATTTATTACAAAGTATTGCTAGACAACCAAGAAATTGCAGGTTGCAGTAGTGCTTTTCTGGCTCAAGCCCTTTATACATTTGGTTTAGCACCTGCTGACATTTGGTGGGAATTCTTTCACAAATGAAAACAACCCACAGAAGGAAGACTTGCATACGCTTAAGTGTAGTGAACAACCCACCACAAAGTGCCAGTTTGCATGGCACTTTGGCTGAGAAAGGTGGGGGGGGGAAAACGGACTGATCCCTGGAAAGTGAGTTAGACTGATGCACCTCAGCTAGGCCAGATCTCACTTTGCTGTTAATTGTCTTAACAAGGGAGAAGCTGAAAGAGTGTGAACTTCCACCCGTGTTACTGAGGAGGACGCCCCTTCTTCAAGGGATGTTGCTGGGCTGCTGGCACTGTCAACTAAAAGTACAGAAGAATAATTAAACTAGGACATGGAGAGGATCCCACAACTATGGGACTAATAACACCCCCAATGAATCTCTGAAAAGACTGGCAAGATTGCAAGAAATAGGGTAGGCAAATAAGTCTGTACAGACCTCAGCTGACTGACTGGAAAATGAGCAGTGATATCTCCAAATCTGCAGATGATTGATGATAGTTGGTTTTTTGGTTTGGTTTTTTTTGTGGGGTTTGGTTTTGTTTTTTTTTTGTTTGTTTGTTTGTTTGTTTTTTTTTTGTTGGTTAAATACTGTGCTGACGGTGGGGAACTCTAGAAAGTGTTCCCCATAAAACTCAGGGAGTGAAAAAAGTAGCAGATGAGCTTCACTGTGATAAATATAGGGTGATACAGTTAGAGATAATCTAAATTGTGCTTGTGCAATGCTGAGCATTTAACTGATAGTCACAGCTCAGGAAAGAGACCTTGCAGTTGTCTTTGACAGTCTTCTAAAGTCACTGCCTGGATGTGGTGGCACCCAAAAAGTCAGCACAGTGTTGGGCATCATTGGGAATGTATTGAGAGCAAACCAGAAAGGACTATTTTGTTCCTATATGATATCTTGATGCATTTTCTGAGTACTTTATGTCATTCTGCTCTCCACAGTTTAAGAAGGACACAGTGGATATAGAAAAGATAGTGGGAAAGGCAACCATACTGAGGGGTGAAGAAACTGCCTTATGAAGAAAAACTAAAAAGGCTGGGGTTTCTTGAGCTGGAGTATAAGCAGACTCCTGAATGGGAACAGGCTGTCTCTCAAAATTATCCACAGCCGTCTTCTAAGGGAGTCATTTCTATTCCAGTGAGAAGCCCTGGTATCACTCAGTCCTCTATAGCAAGTTTTTCTTGACTTGCTCCCAGCTAAGGCTGTTTATTTTGTTCCGGCTGGAGATCAGAGTTAGTCCTTATCCAGCTTTTCAGCCTGCATGGGCTATCCCTTTCAATAAGAAGAGGAGAAATAAAAATAAATGTATACATATATGTACACATAAGAAGGGCTAGAAGAGAGTTTACCCAAACTAAATATTCTTGAGTGACTTTGGTTGAGGTACAAAAGCAGTTATTTACTTGATTGAAATCCTCATTAACTTCTTAGAAGCCCTCCCTCTTACTAAGTCCCTCACCTTATAAACTCCATTAGCTTTGGGTGTTTAGGGTAGTGTGGAATGTTTGCAGGGACAGAGAAATTATAGGTTATTTTCCATTTCCTTCCAATTTGTTTTCACCTGAGGGGGAATCTACCATTATGTGGCCAAATAAGAAAAGATAGAACTGTACCATGCCAGCCATTTTCAAGATAACAAGATATTTTTTTTTCTTCCTTTTGTCTCACCTCACTACTGGCCTTTTTCAGTTTGTCCTTTAAAAATATGTGTGCATATGAATGAAGAGGGCTGATGCAATTTCAGTTATGAGACCGTACACCATAGGGTCCTCTGGAGAGTTCAGCTTTGCAGGCAGAGGCATTGTTTCTGAAAAAGGTGGTGCTGGGAGGGAAACTGAATGTGCTGATGCAATTAGATTGCAAGATTTTAGGGTTAGGGTCCACATTTGTATTTCTGTGTTTACTTAAAAAAAAAAAAAAGTTGACAAATATTTGGTCTTAGGACAAGATGGAGCCTTTAAGGAAAAAGAAAAACAGACTAAACTAAACAATGAGGGAGAAGGATACCTTTGAAACTGCAACTCAGAATAAGTGTAAAAACAGAGTGGAAATTCTAATAAACCTAGATAAATAAGATTTTGATCCAATTTAAACAACTCAAAAACATTAAACAGCAGCTAAGACATGTCCAGTGGTAAGAAGAAGGGGAATGCAAATGTACGAAGTTGAGCAAGGCGGTAAGGGACACTATATTGGTCTTCCATGGAATAAGTCAACATCTGCTTTCCTTTCAGGAAGAAAGTGGCTTGCAGTGGAATGTCCTTCTGAGATGCATGCTCCTGGGTAGATGGGAGCTTGCAGCAGTAACTCAGCCCCCATCAGGCTTTCTTGGCAGTCTAACATGATAAGAGAGCAGAGGCAAGAAATAACACATCCCTCTCTGGAAAACAGTAGTTGCGGATATTTGTCTTATTAAAGTCAATTGTCTCACAAGCCTCTGAGAACAGAAAACTTGCAAGGAAAATTGGGAAAGAGGAGCACTTCCAGCATAGCTGGTGACTGCATCCTGCCTCAGAAACACAAAACAGAGTGGTCCTGCTGCATCTTGCAAGTGATGACCTAGAGCTGAATGCCTCTCTGTCCTTTTTACTCAGTGCCCAGGTTAACCTAGCCTGCAAAGTAACAAGCACTTCAAATTCAGGGATTCACATTCTTAAGAGTATTTGTGGGTTACATACAGTATCTCTCTGTAAATAAGCACTTATTAAGATACTTACTTCACCCTTTTGAAGTTACAAAATGTCCCCAATGTCTTTAATACAAAGTGAGCAGAACACCTTGTAATTTAAGATCAAAACATATATAAATGAGATGAGTATTTTACAAAACCAACTCCAAACTACTCAGCTTCACTATAATGAAAATTTGGCACTATTACTTCAGTGCTGTGTTAAAATGATGAAAGGCTTAGAAGATCAGAACATGGTGATTGATATGGAATTCAGATTATCTGCCTTAGAAGATGTGATGAATTGAAGATTTGTATGTGTACAGCTTATGATTTATCTTTGAAATTGGAGGTTCTTCTATGTGTATCAGGGTTATGCGACAGACTGTTTTAAATGCAGCATTCTTTATTTCACTGTTGGTCCAGTGGTCTTCTATGTCTGTGTTGAACTAGACTGCAAAAAATGGTGTGCATAAGTCTGCCAGCATGATAGATTTGCACCATTTGCCACTGGGAAACACAGGTTTCCCATTTTCCCTCCAACTCCCTTGAGAAATTAGTTAGTAGATTCCTAAGAATATTGTTGAATAATAAGGACTCCTAGTAGGGATCTGTGCTCCTATGGTTGCCAATCAGTATGTCTTTGAGGAGGGGGCAGGAAGTTAATTAAAAAACTAATTGGAGTGATGTCATTCTGGGGACTTCTTTTCCTTTCCTTTTATACCACAGACAAGATGGAAGCATTCCATTTTGTAGTGGTAGCACAGCAGACAGGAATATCAATATGGTTGTGTGTATCCCAAAAAGAGAAGTAAACTGCAGAGAAGCATTTATGCGTTTCCCAGTGGCCTATAGTCTTGCATGAAGTACAGGTGCTGCAGTGGTCTTTTTACAGCCCCTTGGCACCCCTTTCAAATTCTCTCTGCACTGTATCTCTGATGTATCTTTGAAGAAGGAAATTCTGGTTCAGAATTTGGTTCTGTACAACTAAAGAATTGAGAAAGAGATACTTTGCAGGTTACCAGTGGGTCAGAGGAAGGGAGGGAGAAGCACACAGGGGATAACACTGTTTTTTAGAGCTTTCCATCTGCAATTGACCCCTGATAATTAAATTTCACTCTATCTTCAAAGTATGTAAAAAGGGACACATGAAGACCTGCCTGCATCAGAGGGCAGTGGTGTGAGACATGAGCAGATCTGTAGAGTCAGACAGCTTCTCCTGGGTACTCAAGGTCTGCACTGCATGCCTGTTGGTGGCTGTAACCTCAGACTAGCTCCAGATTCCCTGTTGACCCAATGCACATTCATAGCTAGACCATCCCAGGTGCACCCTAGGGGTACATCTTTTGGTTTGACTAGAATCCAAATCCAGTTTGCAGCCCAGAGACCTCTGCGATGGAAATATAAGTGCAGGAAGGGGAAACATTATGAATGTACCTTCAAAGCCACTTTACTGAGCTGAGCTAAAACCATTGCCAGGTCCACTCTGAACAGAAAGCCCAGTGCCCATTCTGCAGTCCTCTGGAGGGTATGCATGATCTTTGCTCTGTGCAGTATAGCCAGAACATTTCAGGAGAAGAAACAGGGAGTGGAGTAGAGGCAAAGAACTACTAATTAAATTGTTGTCATAAATAAAACATAAGAATAAGTTACTGTATTTAAATCTAGACTATTTTTTTTTCCTTCCTGTTAGGAGTCTGGAATGAACTCTGCCAAAATATTAGGATTTCTGACTGACTTGTCACTCCCACTCAACCCTCTTTAAAGTGGGTCAAAATGTAAATGCAGTATCTTGTACATGTAACAAAGTCTTCCTCCAGCAGCTGATTCACTGACAGGAAGAGTCTATTGTTTAGTTACAGCTCAAAGAAAATTATTCTGAACTTTCAGGGTGGAAATATATGCTTCTTGTGCCAAAGACCCTCAGTGTGAGTGTCAGTGTTTATAATGCTGCAAGAGTGCAAGTTGCAAAGTCAAAATTTCTGCTCTATAACCTGGTGCCACTGTACCAATTGACACCAACTGAGGATATGGGTCACTGGCTGGTATTATGTTTAGGCAGAAATCAGAGTGTGGGTCCAACTCTGAGGCAATGTTGGGGAGCAGCTGCTGCCACATCTAGCCGTGCTGCCAGTTTGAGTTGCAGATCTCTGAGGAAAAAAACCTGTGGTGACTATGAGTTTTGGTCAGTCAGGTAGCAAAGTCCTCAGCTGCTCATTGTACCTACCTTCTGGCATCTTTGAAGGAATGATTCTGACCACCAGGCTATGGCTAGGGAATAGGGGCTTTGGAAAGCTCAGTATGCTCAGTCATATGCTTCAACACAGTAAATAAACTGAATGTCAGAAGCTTCACATTCAGTACTGGTTTGCCTCTCAAACCAAGCAGTTCAAGAATTTTAGAGGTTTAGAAAAATGCTTGCAATTGAAGTGTTTTTGAAAGGTGATCTTTGAAGACACACCTTTGATGGGTACCAGCTAGTGCAGTACCACTGAATTAAACAAAAATATCTCTGAGTATCAGTGAGGGTGTCATTCTTTATATCATCTGAAGTGAATGACTCAAATGTAGCTGGGAATGTATCACTTCACATTAAATCATTCTTTAGGCATTTATACTTTGTTTTGCACTATAGTGTTTCAGCAATAGTCTAAAGATCCAGACTTAAGCATATTCTAGAAATCGGGGCTTCTGATTTCCAGGCGTTAATAATCAAGATCTCTCTTCTTCTCTAACCCCAAAATGACAGGATTTTCTTCCTCCCCTTTTCTCTTTTGGATCATTTTAGCACATTAGGCAGAACCTCCGTCCTGTGCAGCCCCTCTAGCACAGTTAGGTGACTTAGCTCTCTGTACAAGCTCTTTTTCAGCAGGCTTAAGATTGACGAGGTCACATCTTTGATTTAATAAGGGCTCTACAGTGCATCTGGGAAACCCAGGGCTAGTATCAATCCTACCTTGCCTTCAAAATTAATTGAAAAAGCACTTCACCGGTAGCTCGATGACTACCTCAGAACACATAGACTAAATTAAAAGAGCCTGGTTTTCAGTCTGGATAGTCCCTGCCCGTAGGTCCCATAAAATTTATGAGTAGTAGTCTCAAAAAAAGGCAGTTTTCCCGAACCAACATTCACCTGTCCCTCGGCATAATTTTAGCACATCTCTCTCTCAAAGTAAGTTTATGTTTGGATGTTTGCCAACACACTGATTACAATCTTCCTATATGCACACAGGTCAGTAATAGCTTTTGAGAAAGTATTATTGAAAGGTATGTTAAAAATTGCTCAGTGGCCAGAAAGCAGTCACCTTACTTAAATCTAAGTGAAACGTAAACAGCCAGTTAGAGACTTCCGAAGATGATAAATAGTCTGTTTGGATAATTTTAAAAGATTCACTAAGCAATGGCTTCTTCTCATAAATGCTAACGGTGCTAAAATCCAAAATGTCATCTGAATAAAATATTGTATATGGCCACCCTATTAGGTTAACTATTGCCTTTAAGGAAGCCGCATACCTAATGGATCTAATTGCTCAAAGAGCTTTAGAAAATTCCATTATTTTTTTTTGTAAAATATGTTAGATCATGTTCAAGCAAAAATAGTTCAGCGATTAATATTCTCTTTTCCTAATTCTAGAGATGAAATCTGAAGCAAGCATTGAAATGGTCTGCTGAAATTGTAAATAGCATGCATGTGGGGAAAAGATAGAGGTTTGTGCTAAATGGTACTTCTGAAATATTACAAAAAAAATGTTCTGGGCATAATTGTATCCCATTAGGGTGGATAGGTGCCTGGCAACAAAGCTGAACAAATGTATACATATTGAAAAGAGTGTATCTTGATGGAAAAGGCTCTTGTCATTTAGCTCAATTTGTGTATGCACAGATTTTGCTAGTGAACACAATGGGAGAGGCTGAAGCTGAAAAAAAATTAAACTAGTTTACAAGATATGCCTTTACAGGAGTTCACCCTTTCTGGAAGGTTCTGATGCTCTCTCCAACGTGAATACACGTATGTAAGAGAGCGTTATATGGAAAACACTGAATAAAAGAATGATGCTTTGATATTTTGATGCCCACTGAAAACATATTAAGACAGGATTGAGAGTGGATAGAAGTGTAAGTTTTTAGTTTGTTTCTGAGGGGGTTTTGGGTATTATTTTCCCCTTCCTCCAAAGCATGAACTAAATTTCATGGTGTTCAACATGCCTAAAAATCCAGGTACACAATGTTTCATTTTGGAGTCTGAAAAACAGAAGCAGTCCCAAACCAGTTGACACTGCAGTTATCACCCACTGTGGCATAAGGCTGGTAATTTTAACATACTTAACTCAAAATACAAACAAGGGCAAAGCTGTGCCCCATGTGTATGCAGGCAAGTGGCAGCTGAACACCAGAGTAGATTCCCGTATGTGTGCTCCATCTGTTGCATAGTTCATGGTATTCACTGTGGGTGCAAAGCGTCGCTCTGTGTAATGGTTTAGGGGTATCAGCTGCCAGTCTGTGTCCAGTTGACCTGTCAACAGTTTTAATGCTGATGGGGAACAAGACTGTGGCAAAATGCTCCCTGTGAAGTGTAGGGGCTTCAGAACACAGCCTCAAACAAATGCCATGTGTGCTTAGATGGGAAACGAGACAAGTAAGCTGCTAACTATGGCTCCAGCATGTGAGCATGTGAAATGTGAAGCACCTATGACTGTTGGGGATGAGGCACAAAGGCTAGATTTCCTGCAAACTGTGGTTTGCTGTGGGGTCCCAGCTCTGCAGCACAGCTGGAGGAACAGTGGTGGGGCAGTGAGGGACTCCCCTGGGGACAGTGCTGAGCCCCTCAGTCGTTGCTTTCCTTTAAGCAGATGAGTAACACTGTTCATTTCAATACGTACGAATTTAAAACCATGCATGTGCTTAATACTGTGTTTAATTAGGGGCTTAAAAATGCAGCTGTCTGCCTGTTGCATATTTGTGCACATGAAGCATCTTTCTCAGATGTTTAACTTGTGCAGCCAGTGGCATACCAGACTGACTGGGCAGCTTGCTCTTACTTGTAGGTCTATCAGAGGGTTGTGCTGGGTTTGGATGTACTTTCCTCTGGAGCACACAAATACATACTTGTATGGAGAAACATTGCTGCTTTCCGGGCATAGGTTCTTCAATACTAAGACTCTGAGTTCTTGTAAATGTCTTCAAATTTGGATGCGAGGGAGCAGAATGTTTAAAAACATTGGCTACAAATCCTGTGAGAGGGGCCTTTGTGCCTGCACTGAGTAGAGGGACAGTGTCCTCAATAAAATGTGCTGTATTTCCTCTCATGATTATATAGGTTGTTTCTTCCTCAGGGGCTTTTCTGCTTATGCTTGAAAAATCATTTTACCTATCACTGCCATGAGTTACCTCAGGACCAAAAGAAAATGAACAACTGGAGCGTAGCTTGCTTGTGAACATTAACCTCTTACCCTGTAGTTACAATTTTGCTGTCACTGGACAGTAGAAGACAGAGAGGAGGAATACAGTGACATCCCTACCTACTTTTTCTGAGGTAGACCAGAGGAAAAAGGAAAAAAATAAGAATTCCAAAGCCCAGTCTTCTGACAGCAGAAAGCAGAGTTCAGGTTGAATCGCACCACAAATACTACTGACATGAAATTTTTGCATCTAGCACAGCAACTTAGCCAAGGGTACAGTTTTTCAAAGATATCGGCTGTGGCTTGGAAACTTCCAGAAATATTTCCCTTCCTTTTTTGATGAGATGTCCACAGCTGCCCATTTCTACTTTCACAGCTGTAAGTTGGTGGGGTTTTTTTATATTTCTGGCAGGAACCGCAAACAGGCAAACACGAGACCGAATGCTCCCCAGAGCAATGCTGTGACTGTGCCAAGCACAGATCCCCATACTTCATTAACATGGGAGTCCTGCCGAACGGCAGGGATCTGGGAGGTAATTGTCTTGATACTGCTGCTTAAAAGTGATGGTGAGAGGAGCAAATCTTAGGAAGGAAAAAGAAGCAGCATGGTATGGCGCATTTTATGGATAATTCCAAACACCTGTGTCTCGGGGTTTATGACTGTCCACCCAAGTTTCTTTTATGGAAATGTCTGGGGTATTGCTCTTGCGAGCAAAATTACCTCTGGAGTGATTCAGTGTTTGTCCTCCAGTATCTGTCATGTCACCCGCTGCACAGCAATAAGACTAAATAACACATATTCAAAGCAGGGAGGTTGCAAATGTTTCAAAGACTGGAATAAGTTTGTGTAAATCACTGTAAACAAGTCATGGTCACAGTATTTGGACTGGTTCACAAATGATACGAAAGTGGGGGATAGAGGGTAAAGATGAAGATTATAAAATAGTTTATTGGCAAAAAAATAAATGAATTAAATAAATTTTTTTGACCAGCTCTGTTTCTCAACAAAAGACCTTAATGGAAAAGGACTCTGTACTTCCCATTCTTGAATTACAACAATTTTTGAGCTTTATTGTAAAAGGAAGAAGTGAATGTTTAGATGTTGTTTGACCAGTAGCTGATGAATGCACACTTTAGAAAGTAAATAGATTTTTCCAACGACCAGGAATATCTAAAATGTGGATAGACTTGACTTCCAAATTGATTAGACTCCCACTTGGTCTGATACGGTGTGGGGAGGCACAATTAAACTAATACAGTAATTGGATTCCTCCCGCACAGACCTCATAGCTCATATAAGGCTTGTTTTGCAGTGATACCTTTTGAAACTACAAAGACAAGAAATCATATCTGCTCATTAAGTTGTTGATCATGACTTGAAAGACCAGACAGGCAACAATAAAAAGTCCCCCATGTCTACAAGAAATATGCAATCACTCAGTTTTTCAGTTTTCCATGAAAATAAATGTTTTAAAAATAATTTTCTTTTAAAAAATTATCTTTATCACCAATATAATCTGGAATAAAGGTCAACTACAGACTAAATCTCCTGGAAAGACTCAGGCATTTGATAATTCTCTAGTACGCCTTGTCAAGTAGTCATTGATTGTGAGCATTAGCCAGAGGTATATAAACACTTATAAATATTGTATGCAGAAGACTAGCTGCACTTAGATTGATGATTAATAGGTCTGTTGTTGGTAATCTATGGCATCTCTTTTGCATGAAGAAAGCAATTAGAAACACATTTCCGAATATCCCAGACAGACCTTAGATGATACACAGCATAAAATTGAAATCTTGAAGTACCTGCACGCAAGAGCCTAAATTAAATGTACTGATACTACTCTAGCATTCCCTGTTGTAGTTATCAGGAAACTATCAAAGTTCTTAGGCTGAAAATGCAATTTATTTTTCTCTTATCTTTCTGTGTGATCCCTAAAGTTTTCTTTTTTCTTTTTTGTTTTCTTTTTTCTTTCATTTCATTTTAATATATTACCCTGTGTTTAAAAATTAGAACAAAATCTCTGGCACCTGTCTAGCATTTGTAAGCAACAATGCAATTATAAACTAATTATTATGTGGAACTAATGAGAACAGCATCAGTTAGGAAATGAACAAGGATTAAAGCAGCACCCTTTAAAGTGGTGAAACTCATCACTGGGTGTGTTTTACCTGTGTCCCTGCTGGTGCAGCCTGTAGCACTGGGCAGCTTTTCCTTGGCTCACTCCAAGGGGACCACTTGGGAAGCAAATGTATTTCTTTATCTAGGGGAGATGCAGTTTATCACACTCATGAGTGTGGGGTAGCAGCAGGGCTAGGAGGGATGGAAGGCCACCAGATGTGAAGGCTCTTTGAGAGGGAAGGTAAAACCTGCCAAGGACTCATGTGACTTTGTAAGTAACATGGTGTTAAGTAATACAGAATTAAGCAGTGTGAAGCTGATGTTTGTGGATGGTTTCCTCTTTTAGAAGCCTTCTTAAGCAACTTTTTTTTTTTCTGAGGCAGTGAAGATCAGTGGATTACTGTCTGTGAGTATGTGGCTGCCCTCCCACACTCAAGCTGTCACCTCTTGCTTAATTTCAGTTGAATTTGTCAGATAGGTAGAAACCCCAAAGAGCCACAAGATGTGTGGTCTAGGGGTCACATGGAAACTGTGGGACCCTCAGGTTACCTAGCCAGCAGGCAGCCCATGAAGCCAACATGGGACATGTGTGCCCTCTTTCCCCATGTTCTCTTCCTGAGGAGACCCATGGGGAAGTTTGGGGATAGGGGAAAGCAGAAAGCAGCATGGTGGGACCTCAGGAGTGAAAGAAACAGGTACTTGTTGGGGAGAGAATCAGAGTGTGATGAAGAGGATGGTATTGGAAATACATAAACAAAGTAAATAAGGCTTCACTATTCTCCCATGCACAGAGCTTGATAATTGTGTAAGAGAATTATTTGCTATCCTACGTTACTCTGCATTGCTCTTTATATTGGGCAGTTGGTGCTATGGGTTATTTTATTATTTTAAATTTCTTTTAGCATATCCATAATCTCACAAAATAAATTATGAGTGAGCTCTAATAGCGTACTCAGACACAGCATTTGGTATTAGAGCATTATTTGAGGGAGAATAATTATTAACGTGGTTTTAATATTTATTTTTTTTAAATTAGGAATTAACCCCCTCATAAGTCCTCCAGCGAAGTTTTGGGAAGGAAAACATCTACTTGTGTGTTTTTCCATTTAGTTAGAGAATAATGAAGTGCTTGATTAAGTCACAATTCTATATTAAACCCCAGTTTTGGAATTTGTTTTAAAGTAAGAAGGAAAAATCCCTTCTTCTATCTTGAAATTCCTCCTGCTGATTCTCAAGCAAGAGGAGACTTTTTCAGTGTTCATACAGTTTGCTTGTATAGACTTTGTATTTCTGCATTAACCACTACAGCATGCTGTCGATAAGGGGTCTGTCTTACCTTTGTCTTGATACCTTTAAAACAGAGGAACATTTGAACTCAAAAAGTCTCCAAACTTGGCTAAAGATCTGAATTCAACCTTAAAGCAAAAAGCTAATTCATGTCCAGTTTAAAGTCGTATCCTTAATCTATTGTACCTACAAATTGAAAGGGTCACCAAACCACCAGGGGATCTTTCGCAGCTACAGTAGGTGCCACAAGCCCTCAATGCATACAGTAGGCAAAAGTCTGATGTTAGGCACAGAGAGAGGTTCAAACTTTCCTCTGAATTTCCTTACTTTTGTGCATCCAAGGTCAGAACCTTAATGTTATATGAATATATCGTGTTTTGTGATTTAATAAAGCAATGTTAGAGGCAAAAGTTCTGCCTACTGAGTAAGTTATTTTTAAAATGTCCTTCAACTTTACAAGACTCTTGAGGATAGAATAACTTTTTTATATGAGTAAAGTCATCAGGGAGAGCGCTGGTCAGGAGATGATAAAACTTACTATAGCAGGTATTCACCATTTTAATTTGGCTGGTGTTCACAGCTGGTGAGTTTCTTACACAGCTGTATGTAAATTAAACCTTGTGTGTGTTACTCAGCAATTACTCAGAGCCAAAGAGCCTACAGAGCCCTATTTCATTCAAACCCACCTGGTCACAAAAGTCTGTGCAATATGGCTGCTGGGTCCTTCTAGAGATTCCAAAAGGCAGCGTTCCTTCCTTTTCCTTTCCTCTTTCTTTCCCCTTTCTGCAGTTAGTATTAAAAATCACATCAGGTAACAATTTCTCTTAATTTAACATAGGATTTCAAACACACCTGGTTATTAATGCCATCCAGTTAGGTTCTTAAAGACCCGGGGTTATAACAGGGACCTAGAAATCTCTCCTGAATCAGTGTAGCACTATTTGTGAAGCTGTAAACCCATTTATTCTAGTTCTGTCCTATCTTGGAGACAAAATTCCAGTTTTAGATGTCCCCTTGTGTAAGAAGATTGACTCAATTCCCTTTAAAAACATTTTATATCACACAATTATACCTTATTGCACAATTTTTTTTCACGTTTCACCTATTCTTAGTCTTGCTGAGTGGCAGCCTCTTACAGATGCTGCTACCTGTGTCATCCTTGATTATGACTGTACTGATATCTTGGTTCATCAGCTTGTTCTTCTGAGAGAGCTCCCATTCACAGTTCCCTGTTGAACAGGAGCTGACCCAAGCTTTTATATGCTGATCCATGCTCTTTGGTGCCATCCTTCACTTCAGTAGTGCTAAACAGAGATTAGAATCTGAATCTGTAGTTCTTATTTAGTGTGTGTTTTAGTATTTTGATGTGATTTTCCACCCACTTGAAGAAACAGGAGTGGTAGGGGGAAAGGGGACAAAGGTGCTATCTTTCAACTTACACGGCACTGAAAACTGCTCAAACTCCTGCCTGCTAAACTGTGACCCATGATCAGAGATTACTTTCCCAGACATAACAAGTGGGAGTTTTCCTATCTAATTCTAACCACCTAAAAATGAAGCATCTCATCAAAGGTAAACATTTAGACTCTGTCTGTAGTCAACAGAGATAAAATGAAGATCAAATGCTCCAGAGAGCAATTAATTCTACTATCTTAGATAACTATCCCAGAATGACATGAAAATGAATCCCCTCAAAGTACCTCATTTTCTTCGCTTACTGGAGAGGCAACCTAAATAACTATCTTAAACCGGGTACTCACTTTTGTATAGCTGAAATTAAATTATATGAATCCCGCTGTTTGGCCTAATGAAAATAGGATTTGACAAGCAACTCTTTATTTGTAGAATTTTTTTAGAGAGGTTGAATTGGAAATGAGAATTATTGTCTAGGACACTTATTTACCTGTTTTCAAGCATCCATATACCTGCATCTTCTTTGCTCCAGATAATCACTTCTTTCCCTGCTGCCATGAAGGGCTCAATTGGTTGATCTTGTAAAATGCCTTTTACCATGTCTCTCTTTTCTGAAGGTCAGCATCTCCATTACTTCAATTTGATTTTTTGATGAGAATATGATGACAATAATGGTAATTTTTTAATTTTTTTTTTATTTTTTATTTTTTTAGATAGCTTCAGCTTTGGAAGATGACCTGGCAGTTCACACTTCTTTTGAAACTGAGCCAAAAGAAAAGAAATGGCTAGTGACTTGTGTGCTCTGCAGGTTTAAACTCAGCTCCTTAGATTTTTTTTCAAAGGTGAAGTGCCTTTAACTATTCAATCTATTTCAAGTTTGTATGACACCTATAATTTGTATGTTGCAGATGGAAAAAATCATCTTCCTATCTTAGGGAAGCAGGCTGTTTGCCGAGCCTATTTTGATGATGACATTAAATAGTTTATAGTTGTTTCAGCTCATCTGGGCTTTATGTAATGACTTAAAATTTTAGACATGTGGACAAAGTACATTCACCTTCTACGCTTGAGAGTAGGTCTGCTGTTCAACCTGTGAGCTGTAAATCAGTGGTCTCTGGGTTTGACCTCATCATTTTAGGAGGACTGTGACATTGTCTTGCTGAAAATGTTTGTGGGAAACTTACTCATACATTCCCAGGCTGGTGGAATTTGAGATTTACTATTTTATGAGATTATTGTGTAGAGTTTTTTGTGCTAAGTTTCTGAATACTTACTTTGAGCCATCCATGCTTCTGTCATTTTTGCATTCTCCGCAGTGGTTTTAGCATCAAACGCTTTGGATATTCCCTAGCATCAACCTGATGTAAACACATGCCTTTGATATGCTCTCTTTTCTGTATTTATTTTGTCTTTTTAATTTTTTAAGTTAAGAGTTAATCCCAAGCTTCTAGTAATCAGTTTCTTTGGGTGTTTTCTCCCAGTTGTAATCACCATATGGTCTCTTGTCATGAGCTCAATTACTGTGATTGCTAACTGCAATTGCAAGATTAGCTCTTTAACCTTAAATGCGTCACAAACTCTTTTCAATTTCCACCTTCTGTTTGTTTAAAACTTCTCTCTGAACTATTTCACTTTTATAAGTAGCAACATCCTTCTTAAATTAGCCTCATTTGCCTGAGTTAACTGAAAACTATTACAAATTTTTTTTTAGAACCAGCTATTACCACAATTTTTCTCCTGGCTGTCATCTTTTTTGACTGATGCACTCTGCTTGCATGTAGAGAAGGAGCGGTGAATTAATACATTCCTATAACTCAGAAATATTTAATTGCTTTTGCCAAGCACAGGCCAAAACTCTCTCTACATTGCTTAGAGTGGCCTTATGACACATAGACCCTTGCTGAGAACCGTGTCGAAGCATAGTTTCCCCGCAACCCTGTAGCCATTTCCCTGACAACTGAATGGGATTTTTCACAGTGCAAGAAGAGGTAACTCCTAGTTAGTGAGCTTCGCTGCATGACCAAAACATTACTGTTTTTTCCTTAGGTAGATGGGGAGGTGTCAAGTTTCCAGCAGGTTCTGTAAAACAGGCAGAAGCCCCAAAACCACCCCAAATCTGCTATCCAAAATCCAAATATGAAACTAACCATCTGGTTTCAATCAGCTACTCTGCAAGCATATATATTTCCACTTTGAGACCTTTTTCTATCTATCCTTTCTTTTTAATCAGCCTCAGTCTCTTCACCTCCCTTTTTGTCCATCCAGCAACTAATCAGTGAAATTAGCCTCTGCGTCACTGTGCTAGTTGCTAATATTGTCCAGATGATTTCCTCAAAAATACCTGAGAACACACATAGGGAAAAAAATAAAATAAAAAAAAAAAACCACAATGACAATGGGGTAGAAAAAATGGGACTACTGAAAGACAGGACAGGATATTTGTCACCACCTGAGCATCCATGTATCTGTGTATTATGTGTAATTTTTTTCTACAAACAATGGAGAAATCTAGCACAGAGCAAGCAGAGAACTGAAAGCTTTCCTTGTGTTGGGAGGGGCTCAAAATCCTGATGAAGGGTTTATCATTACTTTAAGTGAAATAATAGCACAAAGATTTCTCTCTGAAAAACCTCTGCAATGGCATATGTTTCATTAGCATATCTCTTTTCTATGAGATGTATGGTGAAACATTACATTTGTCTGGGAGATAAAGTGCAAGAAGATATTACTTCCATTTAGTGCTCCATGAAAATGAACTCTTGCACTTGGAGGACCTTAGGCATTCAAGCTCTAGGCAGGGGCAAGATTTGCCATTACACTGATGACTGCGCAATTGTTTTAATTTTCCTTGAAAGTAATAATTACAGTGAAGACAGCCAGCCAAACCTTTTCAAGTCCAATTATGTTGAGTCAAGGTGAAAAAATCCAAAGGGGGCAAATTCATCTGGAGGACTACCCACAAAGACCAAAATATCATATAAATTGTCTCTGGAAAGCACAATTGTCAAGTGTCCATTTCCTCAATTCATATGCATCCTGTTCCAGAAATTCTTCAGAAGCATTTATATTTTAAACACTTGTATTGCCTTGCACATGTTTGCTCCACATAATTTTTTTTTTTTTTCCTGGCCTGCCCCCCCCCCCCCCCCCCCCCCCCCCCCCCCTGAAGGGAGCCTATTTTTT
>VXBW01008256.1:1823607-1834046 GCA_013400375.1 Thinocorus orbignyianus | reverse complement strand
TTCTTGGCCAAGGTTCAAGCAAAATACCTTAGCATCTACTGGGAGAAAAGTTACCTCAAGGAGCACCAATTCTTTCAGGAGCAGAGATAGGTTTTCTATTTTCTGTAGCTGATTCACTATTGATATCGCTTATAAAATTTTAATATAGACAGAACAAATTTTACAGTAATTCAGAACAAACATCAAAGAGTTTTCCAGATTTCCACATTAACCCCTTGATCATCCAGCTTTGACATCAGGTTATCTTCTATTTCTCCACCTTTCTCCTTTCTTCCTACCTCTTAAAGATAGTAAGATGATGTGTTAGGGTTTGAACATAACAGCACAAGCACATAGAACAAGATGGAGCAGCATCCAAGGTCCAGACGTCCTGGAGGACACTCAAGCAGTAGCATCATCCAGTTTAGGGGCCTGACTCAGAGCATAGAGCATGGTGATTCAGTGCTGAGTAAGTTCAAAGGAAGAAGTGACAACACAAGAGGATGCATGAGTGGCTCTGTTGCTATTTTGGGAGACCATGACACATTTCTTGTCTTGGATTTCTACTCAGATCTGAATGGAAAGTCAATACCTAAACTTGTAGGGTGAAATTAATGGGATATAAATACTACAGGGGGCTACTATGACTACCGATTCAGTGTGGTGTGTGCACTGGTGGGGATTGTATTTATGTACTTAGTTTTCCAAAGTCTCCCAGAAGGGGAACAGAATCACAAAGTCTCCAAAAGGATGTACTGGAGCACAAAAAAAGAAAGTGGTTGCTTGGTTGCCTCTTCTTGTGTCTTACACATAGGGCCTTAATTGGGTAGGTCTGGGTTGGGTATAGGCAAGGAAAGAGAACAGCTAGCTAACAGAGAGAATAAAAAGCCATCATAATGCTCACTCTGTGATAATAAGCCCTATGAAAAGAATTACAATTTGCTGTTGCCCTCCGGTGTTGTTAAGGCCCTAAGAGCACTAATAAGCCTTAATGACCCTAAACAACCTCACCTGGAGCCTCCCCACACCCCCATGAGCACAGGAGCTCTATTTAAGCCCAGCTCTGGGCCTTCTCTTCCTGTTTAAGCTTTGTTGGTGAAGGGCTGTTCTTAGTTCTGTTTGTGCTTGCAGGAGTCTTTGATTTGGACCTCAGCTGACTTCCTGGCTTGAGCTCATCCATCACTGACAGTTTAACAATTACTGGGCCTGATCCTACTGCTGACCTGTGGACTGGTTTCCTTCTCGATGTCAGTCCTGCTTTATTGCTAGGAGATTGCATTATGATCTAGACTCCTGGTTGGAATTTGCCACTGCTGGGCCTTTTCTTCTTGGATGTTGTGGAGTTGGGTTTTGGACAGTGAGGTCTGTCTTCTTGTTGTGACATCTCCTTGGATCCTAGCCTGTTCTTCCTATACCCTGATATGTTTTGAGATTCCTGCTAAGCTTCCAAGGAGCATGGAGGATACCTTACAGTGAGTGAGCCTGTGGTGGGATGCCAGGGGGAGACGTGCAACCAAAGAGCAGTGACAATACTGAAGAAGAACATGTTGTTCTTTCTCACAGGTTACCTCCTCTAGTGAGAACAGTTGGGCTCTCCTACGGCTTTTTCAAGTATTTGTTTGCCTTCAGCAAGACACCTGGCTGCTGACCACCTGAATGAATCCCTACACCTGTTTGAGGCACTAAAGTGAAGAGTTAGAGCAGCTGGAGGTAAATGCCTGCTGTCCTCAGAGCAAATAATGGCTGTTTTTTGAGTGCCACTAAAGCACCACAACTGGGTGAGATATGTGGGGCTGGTGTGCCCTGTTTACTGCTGTATGTGTAACTTCATTTGAAAGTCACAGGCGTTTCAATTGTAATGCTTCAGATCCAGCTTGTGGGGGGAGCTTTGCCAAGATTAAGATAACTCACAATCAGATGGGGAGTTAACTGGTACACAGAAGAGCAACTCCCAGCTAATTGGAGGCACAAGAAGTACATTGAAATAGCATGAGAGTCTTCTAAAACAGGAGGCAGAGAAAGTGCACTCCTTTTGAAATCCATTAACAGGAGCTTCAGTCAACCTCAAGCATTCATTTCTAATGCAACTAAACGAAGGTAAAAGTGCTGAGCTTAATTGCCTTTACTGATAGGACTGTACTTTTTGAAGCAGTATCCTTCACGTACTTAAATGCTTCCATGTGTATTTGTAAATATAACTTCTATTGTTGTTTCTCAAATGTGTTTGAAAGATTCTTAGTGTGTCTGTGTGCCCTGTTGTTACTCAGTTAGGTTGCCACAACTACCAGGCGCTAAAAGCCCTTCAGAATAAGACTTAATGGGATCTAAGAAGATACAAAAGGCAAACGTTCAGTTACTAATCAACCTCTCCACATATCTCAATAGTGGAACAAGTATTACTGTGTATGTGCACCTATGTATTACTGTGAATATGTTCTGTGCTGGGCTTGGCTTGGTAAAGATGTATTTTTATGGGTGGTGTTTGTTATGTCAGTTGAGCTGGGCATCTGCCAGAACCTGTTGAACTTGTATTGCTCTAACTCCTTCAGTCTGGTGAGGTTTTTGTACCTTCCTTCAGAGAAAAGATTCACTGAACGCATCTTTTTGTCTGGGAGATAGCATCTCTGTCTAACCCTGCCTCATTGCTGGCTGGAGCAGGGATGCCTGATGGAAAGGAAGTTTATTTATGTGGTGGTAATGGTCACGCTGCTAAAAGAGGGTGTTTGAGACTATATGGCAGTGGCACTGGATGTTATGTGTTAAGTCTCTTTGTTACTAACAAAGTCATGTACTGAAATACCTGTCTTGTGGTTGGTTGTTTATGTACAGCTGTATGTGAAGTTATTCCTTCTTAGGTTAGGCTATTTTGTATTCCTGTATTGGTTCTAGGTCTCTTAGACCTCCTGTCAAGTTGACTTTTGGCACAGGTTCATGGGTTTAGTCATGAGTCTGAGTTCTCAATGGGATTGGGACTTCTAAAATATTTTTCTGAGTTTGAGGCTTTGTGCTCGCATAGTGAACATGACCATCACATCATATTCCCATCCTCAAGAAAAAGAGCCTAATAATTGAGGAGGGAGGGAGAGAAAAACCCTACCCAACTCATAGCTCTTTCCAGGTATAGTTCTAACTGAGCGTGGGATTAGAACTGAACAGTTTACTGAGCTTATTCTCTTTTTTTTTTTTTTTAACTCATAAAATGGTCAGACACAGACTGCAATTTTCTTGAATTTACTATTTGTTGAAGAGTTTTACACAACTCGGTTGCCTGCCTCCCTTTTTTTTTAAAAAAAAAAAAAAAGTCTACAGAGGACAGCTGGGCAATTTCCTTGACTTTCAGCTCTAAGCTGTGTTTTTCCTTATCAGGAGACAGCCTTTAAATTATTTGTGGACCAGTAAAAGATAAACAAGTACAGAGATTTTTTTTTTTTTAATACTTGGCTCTGCACATGTCACTTGAAAAGTTTGTGATCACATTCTTAAGAGTCTTGTTTGTTAGTGTGGGGGTTGCCATTTTCCTCCCTTTGTGGAGGAGTTCCCTTGGGTCAAAAAGAGGGGAAATTCTAATGGGCAAACAAAATGATCTCTCTCAACTCTTGATTACATTTGATATTAAGCATGTAGCTTCTAGTAGAGTTATTAACTTCCTTCACTTGACTTTTTTAGGTCTTCCTTGCAGATAGAGAGCAGAAGGAGAGTTAATGATCTTATGTACTGGTCCCAAATTGGGGACCAACTCAGGCTGGTGGTCAGGGCTTCTATGAATGAGTTTTCTTGGATGCAACATGCTTCATCTGTGCTCTCCTGGCAATATGAGATTCTACTTTGGCTCTTAAAAATCTCAGGTATCTAAGAGCACTTCTTCCGTGTCTCATATCCTGCAGTTCAGTTATACTGGATGATTACATGAAAGCTGTTGCCACTTTTCACCAGTCTTGCCTCTCAACTCTTATGTCATCATGATTACAGCACTATTATTAAACTTACTCCCTTTCTTTCATGCTAGCTTCCTGTTGGAGGAGGCATTGTCCCAGAGCCTGTATTAAACCTATGCCAGTGCACAAATTATGGTCAAAACTATGTAAGCTAGCCACAGAAATGGAAGTTCTATTGACTCTCCAGTGATGCTTAATCAAATCTGCCTCGAGGAAGTTGTGGCAGAATATTAGTGGCAGTGATAGCTTAGTCCTTTTTTTGAGGCTGAAAATATGTTATAAAGAAATGCTTCTGCCTCACATCCTGTGATGGTGAGGGTAACACAGTACATGGGAGGGAGTGGGATGAGGAACTGTAAGATTTCAGTATATGTTGACATGGAGGATCCTTGCTGTTTATATTGGCATGAGTTCTAATGTCTTTGCCATTGACCTCTTGTCCTGTTCACTTGAATTCCCTCTCACAGAGTTTTTATCATGGTCACTAACAAGTTGCTTAAGAGGAAAATTGTACTATGTTGGGTTTTGAGATGTACAGGTAGTTTTAAATTTTGATTAGTATTGAGCGAAATAATAATAATAATAATCTATGTGCATCATCCTTTCTACAGGATTGTAGTTAAATCCTTGCCTAGTTAATTTAAGTACTTGTGTGCCAAGGCTTTGGTGAGGAACGGGGAGAGAGGAGGTTTTTTTCTGTATGTCAGGCAGTGGCCTTTAACATAAAACCCGCTATTTTACCCTGAATATTGGAGGCAGCAATCTTCAGATTTGCTTTCAGATGACATTTATGAGCTAAACTCAATCATTTATATTTGTGGAAAGCTGACATTGAAGGAACATTGAAGAGTGGATACTTGGGAAGCTTTTTTTGCATTAAAATACCTCTATTTATAGGATGGATTTAGATGGGGAACCTGGCAAGCTGCCCCAGCAGTACAAATCACTGGAACTTTTTGGTCCTTTTGTACATATCTTATCGCTTTAACACCACATCCATAAGAGATTGACTGTAATAGGAGCCCTGGTTATTTATAAGTGTATAGCTAAATTGCAGGGGGAAAGGTGTATCTTTTTATTGAAGAAGCAATGCACAGAAAGTTACAGTCTGATTTATGTGTAATTATGTATGCAGCCAGATCTTGGTACGAACTAGGGAAAAATCTTTTCTTTGAACTTTCTAGTGCTTATATTCAAATTTTTAATTAACTTTTTCTCTGTAATTCTCAATATGTTTCTATTGTAATTCTCAATATGTTTTTATAGCATTCAGGGAACAAAAGGTAAGGCTTACTGTGGTTAATTTAACACCTGTATATACCTGCTGATGAGAAAGTAAAGAGTGCATAGCCTTTTGGGAAGGAGAGGGGAAAACGTAAGCCTTATGTTATAAAAGCAGTTCAAATGCTGTTTAGATTCATTAATTAGGAGCTCTATTTTGCATCTGTACAATTACGAACAGATTAATTTTTATAACTCTATGCAGGTAAAATATACAATACAAAATACTTCAAAGCTTATTAAATTAATTTTTTAAAAAGTCATGAACTTGTGCACAGAATGTCAGGTTGGGATTATTTCCACACCTTTTCTATGTTCTTGTCTTCACAGTTTATTTGGGGGATGAGGGAATGTTTTAAAGTAGTTATTTATATTGCCGAAATTGTTCCATTTGGCACAATATGGTATATGAATTTGAAGTTAACCAAAACTGAATCATGTAGAAAATTGTGCAGAAGCTAGACTTCGTGTTCTTCAGTTTGAAATTTTTCTTTTAATGGATAGTGCATTGAAACTGATTTAAGAATGCTTTGAACAAAACTTAGATAATTTCATTTTAAAGCCATAAATTGTCAAAAGAAGAAAAACAGAGTTTAAATTTTGGTATGTGCAGGATGGTTTTGCCATGAGGAATAGACTTCAGAAGGCTTGGAAGGACTTCATAAGGATTAACTCTTGGCTCAGAAGTGGTTAAATAATGCAGATCCACAAAAGGGTTTTAAATGACAATGATTTTTCTGCACAGCAGGATTTTCTCTAGACTTAATTTGCTGTAGGTATAGGTGAAGAAGCTAAGCATCAAGAGGTGACAGTAAAATGAAGAAGCTGGGAAGTGAGTTCATTTTTTGGGGAGGCATGGCAGAGCTGAGCCGCATAAGGCTGTCTCCATACTCAAGGTCCGTGTAATTGGTATATAATATTTTATAAGCTTGCACATTTTGTATTTTTTTTAATGAAATTACTTGATTGTGATTTGGTTTTCAACTAAATGGCACTTTGCCTTGTGAAAACTGGTGGTCACTAATTCATGCTGCTGCTGTCTCAGATTGAAAAGGCAGTTGCTGATGTAAAAAGGTGAGACCTTCTGGATTTACCAGCTGTAAATAGCAGTGGGATTATGGTTTTATAATCCTGATTTTGGAAAAAGAGGAACATAAACCCAGCACAGTAACAGAGACGCTAGAACTGAGAACTTTCTGGAGTAGCCCAAGGGTTTCTGATGTGCAATTAACTCCCAAACTTAACTTCCTTTTGGCTTTGGTGTCAGTAATGAACCTGTACTGTCTCAAAATGACACCCCACCCCACCCCAACTTGCTCTGCCCCCTGAACTGCAAAGAAGAGTGCTGATACCTTTATTGTGATGTGGCTTCTAATGAAGTTTAAATGTGAGTAATTACATAAGTATCATCCAAAGAAATGCAAGACTTTCTGAAAGGCTGTCATTTACTGCTTTCTGCTTTTCTTTACCACTTTCTTTTCTTTCTTCCTGTTGTTCACATACATGCTTTGAAAAGAGAAGGTAAATCAACTAACTTCTGAAATCAGGGTATACTGCCCTGCAGTGCATTTAAAGTATCACTTCAGGAATTCCTCTTCGAAGTAACTTTCATCTAATAACACTTTAAGTTCCTGGCTTTAACTCTGTGCCTTCAGCTGATTTGCCTGAACTTTCTTGAGCATGCCATGGGTAGATAAGCTTTTAATGTATGTTGGGCTATGTCTTTACTGCAGGCATCTTTACATGGGCATATATGCAGGCAAAACCATGTTCCTCTGCTCACATCAGAAAGCTCAGATGTGAGCCTGCTCCAGCTGGCATATGTATCATCATGGCACTGGCACAGTACTCCAGTTGGCAAGGGCTGCCACCTTGATCCTAGGGCTGCATAAATGGCTTATACAGCTATTGGATTAGAGTTGGCATAACAAGTCACAGTGAGGATGGGAGTTCAGATCCTCTCACAATCCTTTGGGCAGCTGTTATTGTTGAAGAAAAGAAAATAAACTTAATTTTTAACAATCTGTCACATTTAAGTGTTAAAAATTTGTTTGGTTAGAGATGCTTGTGTAGCGTGATAAAAAGAACGTGAGCTAAAAAAAAAAAATCTAAGTTGTTGTGCATACTGAGTGACATTTTAAAAAGTCAAGCACAAAATAAAATTCATCAAAATGTTTGGGTTTTTTTTTGGTTGACAACAAAATTTTACTCCTTATTACGTACATCACTCTTATAGATATCATTTTTCAAAAAACAGGCAAGCTGTTTCCAGAATCCCTACCCTGAACAATGAACTTGCTGTCACTGAAGGCAGTACGAAGTGGAAAATTTTCTATTGACACAGGCATTATTCTTCAAGATTATTCTGACACTTTTACTGCTTGTTAAATGTGGGAAGGGTAAGAGTAAGTGGAGAGCTCAGGGCATGCATGTGTGTGTGTATGCATGCATAAGGCTATGTGTGACTAAAGTTAGCTTTTTATGAGTCTCCAGAAATTTCAGCTCTTATTTTGAACAAAGGTTTAGGAAGGTTCATAATTCTTCCTGAATTGCTCATCTAAATCATTCACCTAACCTTTTTTAATTAACAAGAAGAGGGCTCTGCAGTGTCTAAATCAGAAGACTGGGTCTTGTTTCTGCCAATTGCTTGCATATGATTTGGAGATCATGTGTATTTTAATTTTTATCTTGCTGTAATACTGCCTTGATTCTCTGGAAGTGTGCTGACTAATCCTGGTAAGGGAAAAGTACTTGATGCTAGGTGAGTGCAGGAACAGTTGGCACCAGGTTTCTCTCTCAGAACACCAAAATAACTCTAATTAAAATGACATAAGCACCTTGTAATATCTTTTCTATTAAAAAGGAAAGAATTTAATAGGCAAATAGCAGTGCAAATTCTTGTGAAAATGACATATGCTGTGAAACTTGTCTTTTCTGTGTTTTAACTTCTGTTCTTTGTGTTTTTCAAACTTAGATTGAATTACTTTACAAAAGTCAAACCTATGCTGTTCTTTCTTGCATGCTGTATACATATAAAGTAAACATTTCTGTGGCTCATTATCCTGTAAGTTTAGCAGTCTTGGAATTGATTGTTGGTGGCTCAGAAAAAAAAAAACACAACACCCCTGCCTTTTCCTTGCCCTCTGAGCCCCATGATGCAGCTCTAAGGTAGTGAAGGGAACTTTGTAGGGAGGTTGATGCAGTTGGTGTGGCTTTGGGGTGATAGAGATTAGTCCACCCAGCCAGAAATCACTGTCCTGTTCAAGTTGTCAACTCAGCTGTTTGTGAGAGCAGTGTCTACCTTACCCCAGTTGAAAGGCCAAAATTTTTGTGTAAATTGGACTGGGGGGACGTTGAGGAGGAGTTTGCTAATCCAGCTTCTAAGCATTTGAGTAGGAGGGAGAAATGCTTTCCCAAAATTCTTAACGTCGAGCTCAATAGTTTTAAAGCCAAAATTGCTACCACCACCACTGGTCTCCCTGGAGGCAGACCTTGTCTAGGTGCTTGGCCGAGATGAGATGTGGTCTGGTCATGACTGCAGGTTAGCCACTGCAGCATGTGTGCTGACAGTCTCACTCACCCTGGTGCCTGTAAGAGGACAGCAGGCCCCCTTGCTGCTTCTGGGGGGCAATTAATATTACCAACTTGAGTTGACTAGGCCATGGACTTCTGGCTCCTGGGCCTCCTGCTCCAATGGCTGGGAAACAGTGCAAGTTAAATGCTCTTCTTCCCAGTGAGTATGAAGCTATTCATGTGCCTTGATGTGAGTTAGTCATTACGAGACACTGACCATTGCTTTGGCTGTGTGAGGTTTTAACAGGCAGGATGTAGTGCCTGCTGCTTTTAATTCCTTGAAAAGTTTGAGCTTCCTTGTGTCCTAAGTCAGCTGTAAATACTCTTGCTTGAAACACAAGAACTCCCTGTTTGTGGTCCTGTTATTCCACGTAGTTCTAAAACGTGTGTTCTGGGTTTGCATCTGCAATATATAACTTTAATGCAAATTACTCAGCAGTCTCAATGTGCTCATACTCATTCATTAGTTCCATAAAAACCTTGAGATTTATTTAGTAAGTCTTAATATGCAGAATATTTTACTGTCATTTTAAATGGTATTGTGTCAAGGCCTTCCTGAAATTATATCTGTCTAAAACTTAGTAGCTATTGGCATCAGAACTAGGTTTAAAATAACTTTGTCAAGGCATATTTGAGGCTTTATTGCTGCATTAAACCACTTTTTATTGTGTCATAAAATGCATAGGCAGTATTTACACTTCCAAATACTTTAAATATGTAGCCAAGCTCTCTGGAAAAGATGAGATACTGGCATTGCTCACTTCAGTGGGATCTTGCTTTTTGAGAATGCCTGCGGCACGTCATCTTCTCATTATTGTGTGGATGTGTTTGCTGGAGTATATGTAACATCTTGGTTAATGTATCTTAGGTGGGTAGAGAACTCAGCTGATAGGCAGCCCTTAATGGAAGGCTTGTCATGTGTTGCTGCTGCAGGGAGGCACTGCTGGCCTACTCGCTGGGCTGGAGAATTGGAAATCAGGAGAGCGGGAACCTATTCACAGGGCTGTTGCTGAGCCATTGTTGCCTGACCTTGCATATTCTTGAGCAAATCACTTGACTCCTGAGTTACTATGCCTTTTTTTGTGTGTGTGAAAGCAACGGATATCATCTACCTGGACTTAAGCAAAGCATTTGACACTATCCCGCATGGCATCCTAGTCTCCAAATTGGAGAGTCATGGATTTGATGAATGGACCACTCGGTGGATACGGAACTGGCTTGATGGCCGCAGTCAAAGAGTTGTGGTTAATGGACCAATGTCCACGTGGCGGCCAGTGACGAGTAGTGTCCCGCAAGGGTCAGTACTGGGACCAGTACTACTTAACATCTTTGTCAGAGAAACGGACAGTGGGACAGAGTGCACCCTCAGCAAGTTTGCCAATGACACCAAGTTTGGTGACGAGGTTGACACGCTGGAGGGAAGGGATGCCATCCAGCGGGATCTGGACAGACTTGAGAGGTGGGCTAATGCAAATGGCATGAAGTTCAACCAAGCCAAGTGCAGAGTCCTGCACCTGGGATGTGACAATCCCAGGCATAAATACAGGCTGAGTAGAGAATGGCTGGAGAGCAGCCCTGAGGAGAAGGACTTGGGAGTGCTCGTGGATGAAAAGCTCAACATGAGCCATCAGTGCTTGCTAGCAGCCCAGAAAGCCAACCGTATCCTGGGTT
>VXBW01008256.1:1800813-1823418 GCA_013400375.1 Thinocorus orbignyianus | reverse complement strand
TATCTGTAGCTGAAAGATTCTGGCAACACGTGGTATTACTGTATATATTACTTTTCTCTGTGGTTCAAATGTCCTTTGCATCAAAGAGGGTCTTTTGACCATTGTTTTTCCATTAGGCATTGCTCACTGAGAATAATCATGGGTGTGTACCTTAGCAGTGTATAGAAATCCTTTGCATGCTAAGAATGATGTGATTGTTTTGCTTGAGTGTCTGTGAATTGCTTTGGCACATGTACAACTTCATATTTTAAATATATTTATTCCACATTGCCCCATTAACGTACCTTAGCACTGTTCTTCAGGGACTTGTTCTAGTACTGATGGTTAGTACTTAAATTTCTGTGCTAGTGCAATCTCTTGCATTAGCCGAGGCAGTTGACAAGTGTACTATTTCGACAGCAAGCATTTGACCTTTAAAAACTGGCCTTGGATCACTTAGCTGTTTCACGTCCATCCCAAAATTGCTATGACACTTTAATGGGGACAATCCTGATGTTCAGATTTCATTGTGAAGCTTACTTGAAGGTGGGAGACAGAGTGCATGCTGTCTGAAACTAAGTATTAGTCTCTATAAGCTTCTCTCTGGGTTTATCTATTGTTTCGGTGCACAGTTTTCTTGGACCTTGGTTGGTAAATGGATAAAAGAATTATTTGTGCACTGACACTTTTAGCAGAATTGTCACCTAGATTAATTGTTGGACCCAAATATGATCATGAAGCTTTAGCTTTTTCTGGGTTTCTTTTTGTTGGAAAGCCAAGCTGAGTTCTGAAACATTGCAAATAACTGTCCCTCTCTCTATCCTTCCAAACTTAGCAGAGATAATAAAAGCCCTTCTGTTGGAGTTGAAATCAAGTGATTAAGTTTTACTTTTGTATTCTGTTAATTTTTTGTGCGTACTTTTCACATTATGGAAGAAATGGTGGAAGTTGCAATAATTCTTCTAAGAAACCAAAATACTTTACTGTTGTCAAGGTTCCATTTTCCCCAATATAAAACAAATACATTTGTTTGAAATGTTTAGGGTTTTAACAAAATTATGGGTTTATGATAGAACTTTTTTTCCTCACTGTCTTTTACTATTCTAATAGTAGCCTTGTGGGATTCATGTTGTAAGAGTGACTGATTTGAACACAAGTTATCCTGAACAACCATAGTTCAGCTCAGCAGCTCTCTTTACTTTCCAAACAAAGTCTGTCATAAGGGGGATTCTTTCCTGAAGAAAAAAAAAGAAACCAAATACCTACCTCCTTTGTCAAGCTCCTAACACAGAAATCAAGGGCTTCTCTAAACTACAATCTTGAATGACAGTGGAAATTTCAAAGGCTTCCTTTGGATGTTACTTACAGCAGATTGAAGACATCACATCTGGAAATAAAGCTTTAAGAAGTTCAGATTGGATACTTACTTTGCTCATTTACACAGAGAGCACTTGTCAAACATCCAATTGAAAATGGAGAATTAAAAGCACCTCAAAACATGAAAAAAAGACGTACTTTTTTGAAGAATATACTAACATCTGCTGCATTGTTATGTTGGAAACAGTCATGTGTAATATGCTGTGGGCTGCCCAACCCTCTACACAGCTAATCTAGTCTTTGATGGAAGTCTGCTTTAATCATGCAAGGACAGGAGGGTTAGAGGTGAACAGTGTACCTGTGTTGAAGATCTGGGGTAAATATGGCACAGAACTCTCATTAGCGTTTCTGGTTTTGTGGTTATTGTGTGAGTTTGATAATACCTGAGTCCTCTATAGCCCACTTCTTTAGGAGCCATTAGCAGCAGGTAACAAGGAAGAAGCTCTGATGCAGAGGGTACTTGAGTATTGAGAGGTCATCATCTGCCTAAGGCCTAGAGTCCAGGTCTCTGCATCTAGAGCTCTGTCAGTACGGCTCTGCTTACACCAGTGTTATGAATGCTTACTGCTTGCAAGGACAGTCGTCCATTTTCACAGAAAACAAATCATTGAATCAGGTTTGAGGTTAAAATGTGTAATTGTATGAGTTCCAAATAAATGCCTGTGCTCAGGGGAGGCAGGGAGATGTGCTGTGTGAGTTACAGGCTGATCAAAACAGCTGGAATTTCCAATGCCAAATAAGAGCAACTATCTATTCAGGCAGAAGGGATAAGTAAATAGTAGCTCATGGAGATGATTTCATAGATAATTTCTGAATAACAAAATTTATCTGAAAATCATGATCTTCCTGCTCCGTTCTGGCAAGAGGTGGGGAGGAATTCAATGAGTTACGTTATTTATGATTTATTCATACAGCTCAGCCTGTGCTTCTAATATATATACTCTGCATCTTTTATAGATGAAGGACTTCCTTCTGCAGGGCTATGTATTGAGGAACTTTCGAAGCTGCTAAATTTAATTTAGAAATCAGGTGTATATCTGTGACATCCTTTGTCCCTTCAGTCTCCATTAAAGTACGTTTGTTTTCTTTTTTTTTTTTGATTGCATTTATTGAACTTTTTCATGTAATCAGACAAAATCCAAAGTCCTGTAGAATAATAAATTTTGAAGAAAATTGAGTTTTGTTAAAACAACTCATTAGAGGTGTTTCTCCAATAGTGTTCTGGCAGTAGTGGCCTCTGCTTTCTTCTTTGTTTTTTGTTTGAGGAATGAGTTCATAATAACTAGTATTCAGTCCTGGAGATGCTGTGAAAATGGTGGGATAAGTCACAAAAGTGAAGGAGTAGTAGCTGTGCTGTTACAATAATCTTTGCCATCCTGTAGTCACTCAAGCAGTCTCTGGTAATCAGGTGCAATTTGACTTCAATCACTTTTCTAGTCCACTATAAAAGTTGAGGGGAGATGCTTTTGTGGATGCATGCAGTCCTATTTTTAATTTATTCCTAGTTGTCTAGGCATCTTTGGTTTGGATGCGTCAGATGCATATTTTATTTCAACTGCTGGTAATAATACTGATTTAGCAGTTCATTCAATCCCATGCTTTGTTTTCTGTGCACCTAGGTCATGTGGCAGTGTGACATCCTTCAGCAGTGGCTTCATGATATATATTCCATTAAAAAGGCTGTTCATCTGCTTAAGCTTTGGCTTAAAAGATCCAATGGGCCTGGAATAGTAACATTGGAATGTTTGGGTCTTCAGTCATTTAGAATGAATGCCTTTTTCTGGGGTCTTTCTATCTATCAGGGAAGGTGTTCAGGCTCCTCCTCTTACCCTGTGTTCTCTTTCCCTGTATTTGGCTTGATGCTGATGACAGGAGCTATTGGCAATTCTGCTACTGTTGCTTTTACACTGACACGTTGCAGTGGCTCTTAGTCCATCCTAGGCACGCGTGCCTTGCACCTTTGCAGGTTAGTCCTGACTCTGGTTGGAGAACCTATAAGTTAGATATATTTATCAGCCTGCTGATTTAAAAGCAGACATGCCTGTCCCAATAGATACCTTCCCATCAGATAATGTTCTTATGATACTCCCTTGTTAATGCATTTTCTTTCATGCATGTATATAATGTCCTGGTTTCCAGCACGGACGGGGTTGCCTCTCCCCTGTCTCTCTCCGGCACAGCTATTTCAGCCCACGTGTGCCAGGCCCAGGGGCAGCAGGGAGCCAGCCGGGGAGGGGCGGGGCCACAGCCGGGAGTGGGCGTGGTGACGTCACGGCGTAGGCGTATATATGGGCGGGCGGCGCCGGGTTGCGCTCAGCGGCGTCGGTGGCGGTGGGGTACGGGTTGGCGCGGCGCGCGGTGCGGTCGGTGTGTACTCATGTTTGTCTCCTCCGTCTGTGTTGCTGTTTCCCTGCAATAGCTGCTGCTCTGGTAAACAGTTTTTATCTCAACCCACGAGTCTGCCTTTTCTTTCTCATCCTTCCCCCCCCGGCCGCTGGGGGGCGGAGCCAAGGGACTGCCACGTGGCGCTTTTGTTGCCGCCGAGGCTAAACCGTGACAATGCTTTTATATTTTTCTGAAATCTTGCTGTTTTCTCTTTAAACTTCTTATTATCATCATCCAGAACGATGATAAATCATGGCAATCAATGCAGTTAACATGAGGAAAGTTTTTGGAACCATACTTAGTTTTAGCTTAAATTTTTTCCAGTTCAGCTTGCATTCTTTTTCAGTCCACTAGAAGAGTGGATTGCCTGTCACTGTTCTTACAGTGTGCATGTGTTTATGATGATTGGGTTTTTTTTAAGAGATGATTTGGGAAATTGTAGGCACAGAATATTGTTGCTGGGATCTATTGGAATTTCAGGATAAGGATGCTTTATGGACATCAGAACCTTAGTACTTAATGTACCTAACACTGCAGGTACAATTTAGGATAGGTCTGACAGAAGCTTCATTAACTATGATTGTAGTGAGAATATTCAGACAGCATCACTTCCTCTGCTTCCCTGCTCTCTGCCAAGTGACTGCAAAGATGCAATCTACATACTCTTTCAGAAATGAGGAAGAGGTGATGAAAAACAGTCATTTCAATGTTAAAAAAGCTAGGTGTCCATCCCTGGTAGAGATGGGCTCCTTAAGCAGCTTGCTAGCTGCCATAGTTCTAATAAGGAATCAAGCAGTAAGGTGACAACATTACCTCCAGGACTGACACATCTGGTATTAGCTCAGCAGTGAAGATTTGCAAGCAGTAACAGATTTTAGCTTTTACTTTTGGTAAACATCTTAGCTAGATCTCCCAAATCTTAAATATTAGTAACTTTACTGACATATGGTGAACTCCTGTTAGTCAAAAAAGCTTTATTGAGGTCTCAGGAAAAAGTAGGTGAAAACAGAGCAGGACCAGAATGGAGGAAGAAAGCTGGAGGTTGTCAGAGGCTTTTTTTACAGCAGAAGTGGCTAGCAGGGTGTGAGAGTGACACGATAATTTTTTACTTCAGTTAAAATCTGCTTTTTTTTGGTCATTAAGGTCTTCTCAAGGTCTTGATCTGGTGCATTTGAGGGAGACTCTCTATGAAGATGCCTTAGTTCATTATTCTCCCTTCATATGTCACCCAAAATGAGTGGCTCTGGTTTAGAATTACCATGCAGGGGAAAATGGCCAGCAACAATCAACCAGAACAAATCTATCCAGGAACAGGTGAGCATCTCTTGCTTTCAGTGTTGTCATTTTTAAGTGCTGAAAGCTGATGGTTAAGTGTGCAGCTAACGTGGTATGAGTCACATCAAACCAGCTTCGTCTTGTTTCAGTGGGGTAAGCAAGTTTAGCTGCCTTTTTTTTCTTTGCAGTGAAATTATTAAAACTAGATGCTCATTCCTACATTAGTGTAAGTTATGGGCTTTCAGAAACTTTGCTGTTATAACACCTTTGGTCAGCTCAGTGTGCTTTTAGTCTATTCCTAGCTGCCAGGTTAAAGTGACAATGAAAACCCTGCTGTTTTGGTGCTTGCTTGCGAACTAGCATGTTTTCCTAGTTTTTAAGCAGCTATTTTCAGATCCAGCAACTATATTCCTTCTACATATGATGATGCAAAAATATTTCTTTCTTTTTAAATCTCCTAGCAGCATATGCATATGTGGACTGAATAAAGGCAGGAATTTGCTTATCAAGTTACTTCTGGTGCCCTTTTCATGATACAGGTTACTGTTTTAAAAACATAAGTTCTTTCAAAGGTCCATCAAAGTTCCTTGTCAGGAAATGGTCACTCTTCTCCTTCTTCAATTAAATCAAGTCCACTGGTACCTCTGTCTTTGGATAACTTTACAAAGAATAACTCATTTGTTATCTTTGTTTAGATTACTTCCTTCAACATGCTTGCTTTCACTTTAAATCACTTGTTTGATAGAATTGTAGCTAAGATAAAGTAGATTAAAGTACCTATGATCAATGAATCACTTGATTCCCTGAGAGGAATTGTTTGCACTTCTCACTTCACAGAGCTTGTGGTTGTAGAAGCATCTCCCATTAGACCTTAATTTCAACAGTTTAATTTTTTTAATTTTTTTTGTACCACTTTCCTGTACATCACAGTGAATGTCAGAACATGTCTTATCTTTTGTTTGTTCCATTTTTAACTCAAATCTTGCTGTAATAACACTAGCCTCTAAAAGCTGCTACTCCTACTTGTTAAAAATGTGTTTCTAAGAACCTTCAGGCACCACTCACTCAGTTAAGCTTTTTTGAGATTTTTGTTCTTGTAAACTTATAAGGTATTATCAACTTAAGTGTGTGTGGGTTTGGGTTGTTCTTATTTTCTGATGGTCTTTTAAGAAAAATCTGACTATCCAGAAAGACAGCTAGAGAAACTATAAGATAGCTTCCAGGAGAGACAAACTCAACTTCAAGTTTTGTGGCCGTGTACCTCTGGGAACAAGGTGTTTCCACTGTGAGTTTAGATGGAAATTATATAGTTGAACTGAGCTTCAAACATCTTTTGGCACTGTATCTCAATTGCTCTCCCTATATAGCTGTATGACCTCTCTTAATATCTCAGTAGCTTTCAGTATTCATTCTCATGTTCTTGGAGATAGGGATGAGACATGGGGAGGAGATTAATTAACCAGCATAATACAGGAAACTAATAGTGAATCCACAGCAATGTAGCCTTGCATTCTTATTGTATTTTCTTTCACTTTGTGTAAGTTTGACTCCAGGTTTTGCTTAATCCTGTGCCATTGGAGGGGGGTGGGTTACTTCAGCCCCAAATTTCCACTCTGTGGATGCAAACTAAGACAAACTTAGTGATGTGGGGACAAGCTTTAACTAAACGTTAGCGCTGTAGATACTAAAATATGAACAAAAATCTACTTTAGGGTGTTAGATTGGATGATGATGGCTCTTTTGCCAGTGTCTCCCAATTGACTCTAATGGAGAATCCATCTGGAAAAAGTGAACCAGACTCCTGCAAGGTGAAACTAAGCAAAGACTTTTACATGTCCTTGAGCACTTCAAAGGCTAATGACCACTTACTCTTCAGGACTGTGCTAGACTTGACTTAAAGTAAAGGTCCTGGAATGGTTATGGATGGGATACCACCCTCCAAACCTGCTGCCTGGCCTGCAGATTTGCCTCTGTTGAGTTGCAGTACTTGCTAGTATAAATGTAAGTTAAGCCTGTCAGACCCTATAGGAGGTCTGCTCTAAAGGTGCTTGAATTTGGATATACTAATACTGCAGTAGTGTTTTTCCAGTGATCCTGAGGTACGTGTATATATTTCTCTGTGAGCACTAACACCAGATTTTGATTGATTTGCATAGGATCTTCAAGCATTTATTGCTTTATTGGCTGATGGTGACTTTTTTGGTACCTTTTATTTGGATGGATTTAGCTAGAAGCCTTTACCATATGAAGGATGGGTTAGTACACACTAACTCTTCATGATGAGGTTTGTTTGGGTCATCTAAGCTGTGTGGTATGGTTTAAATGTTCTTCCTCTTTGTCTTCCCATTTCTAGCTGGGTAACAGAAATACTCTGAACAGGCAAATGAATGTGACTAGAAAAAGCTGTTTAAGGTTCTATTAAAATGTGTCAGATTTGGGGTTTTCAGACACTGCCTGGGATGTCTGGCACAAATGTAAATGTGAATAGCAAATCACTGAGTTTTAGTGAATGAATTATTGTTAATAAGCGGTTTTGGTTTATTTTGTAATAAAACTTAACTTTATAGATAGAATTTTGCTAAAATGTAGGCAATAAGGGGGTAAACATTTTCAAAATAAATGTTAGTGCTGTCCCTGCAGGAAGCTGCTACATACTGGGAAGTCTTAAAATACCTTCCATTACCTTTCCTCCTCAAATAATTTTTAAATCTTTCAAGAGAGAAATACCTCCAAATAACAGGGCTGTAGAATAAAGCCAAAGACTAGTTACTATGTTATTTGGAGGAAAAATGGCGTTACTTATCTCTTATCTCATACTGCATGTCACTAATTTCTAATTAGAATCAGCAAGGTCCAGCTCACACCCATCTTCTGCTCTAAATTAATTTGGTCTCTCTTTATTTTTTCACCTCTTAATTTCATTTCACTAGTTTTGCTCTGTTTGTGCTCTTTCCACAAGATTCTTTATGATCATCAGTGGGAGTAAGCAGAGTGCACGGAGAACTATGAAATTTGAGTAATTATCTCTTAAACTCAAGGAGCAGCGTCAGTGTTTTTCTTTATGGCAGTTGAGGGTGTACAGAACCAGCATCAACGAAGTACCTTATGTAAAGGTCCCTTGGGAACTTGCACACAAAAGTGTCCTTTTCTACACTATATCATCCTGGGGCAAAAATCATGCTAAACCTTAATCTTGTGACTAGCGTACTCTGATTTTATAATAATACTGGGACAAAAACAAGCTGTATGCACCAAGATTAAATTTTTGTCAGTGACGGTTTGTCAGATTTCTTTAACACAAACAGTCTTGGGTTTTTAAAATTTCAAAACTTAAAATTTTAAAACCTACAGTGTGTTGCAATTCACCTGGACAATTTATGTAAACATGGTGGCTCTTGATGCATGAAATGAGAGGTTAAGCAGCGCACTGATGAAATGAGGTGGCAGCCTCTGGTTCTTGGAGTGAGTGAGACTCACTTTCCAGGGCGGTGAAAGCTTTGGGAACAAGAATATGGAAGAACTTGGCCACTGGTGCAAGGATATTAATTCTTTCTGGAAAACTACTTTGGGTAAAGGTCAGAGAAAAACTTTTGCTTACAAATTAGTCATAAACAAACAAACAAAAAAATCCAAGTGTACTGAATCTAAATCTACTTGTGCTAGAATTCTGATGGGGTGGGGGAGGGGAGAGAATAAGGAGGTCAGAAATAACAGCAAAAAAGCCTCCAACCCTGGACTAAGCCACAGGAGAGGCCTTCTTTATTTGGAACTTGATTGATATAATTAAGTTTTGTATCATTCACTGTTTTATGCTGACCTCCTTTACTGGATCAGGGCCTAGTTAAGAGATTTAGGTTCTATCTAGCTCTAAGCCAGTGGGCCCAGAAGTAATCCTCAATTTTACCAACAAAAGCAGACTACTTGCAGGTCTGTACCTTAAAAATCAAATTTAAACTCACTCCAAACCTTGAGATGGACTGATTTTGATTTTTACTTTTAGGCTTTGTATGTGTCTCAATACCATGTTTTAAAAATAGCTTGTCACCACATACAGCAACTGAAGCTGAGCCTGGGGCTGGAAGTAAATGTACCAATGTGCAGGGATCCATAATGCCGGCTGCTGAGGCTGGAGAGCAGTGCAGCACTTGTTTCTTGGCAAGAAATCATGTAAGTAATCAGCAGGGTCCCAGAAGGTCATCCTCCTTCAAGTGTTACCTAAAAGGCTTTTTGCTCTTTTCCTTTCCTCTGTTTGAATTGATCCTGTCCAACAGGGTCTGGCTTTGTACTTAAATCCTTGCTAAGCTTTGAGTCCATAATCTGTGCTAAGTTGACTTATACTTCTTGGTGTACAAAACTGAAAAGAGATTCCTGGTTGGACAACACCGATATTTATTAGAGCTGTGCCATGAAAACAGATGCTCCAATGCTGTAGCAGCCACTGTTTCTGTAACAGCTGGTTCAGGCTCCTGTCTTGCCATGCTGTGTTGCTTCAGTATGGGAGCTGAAGTGGCTCAGCAGCATGGAGGACATGGATGGATCTTGTGCCTCTAAATTAGTTGGTCATGGCTGGGAAGTCTCACTCTCTTCCCAGTGTTAAGGAACAAGAAGAGCTAGTCCCAGAAAACGGGCTGCTGTGAGCTTGTGCTAGTTAAACCCTTTTCTTCTATGTATTGAAAGGTTTGTAAAGTAGATTAAATGCTTTTCTATGTCCAGAAACTGAAGTGTCCTCCACAAAATTAACCTATTTGGCAAGATACTGGACCTTGATATTGTATTATTATGGAAAAGAACATCTAGAAAACTGGTTCAATTTTAAGTTTTCAGTTTCTTAGATCTGTACGATTTGATATGTAACAAGTTCTCTAACCAACAAAACTTGAGAGTCTTTTTTTTCCCTCCCTTCGTCTGTCCTATTAAGAAATTTTGTGTTTGCCACTCTCTAATAGAGACTCTGACCTTCCCTTTACCAAAATCAGAGCTAAGGTGTCTTTTTTCCTACCTACTGATAGTCAGTGTGATTATAGATATGGTTGTCAGGCAAGCAAAAGAATCCTTACATTAAAAACCTCTAATATCAAATATTTAAGACTTTTAATGTAAGGTCAAATACTAATGTATTAAGCTTTTCCTATCTGAAGAATGTTAATGGTGTCGTGGGAGGAGGAACTGCCCATATTCTTAGGGATACCATTTTAGTTGATTGAGATTTTAAGAAAAGTGAAGGCTCTCTGAGATCATGTATAGCTCTTGAATGGTTGGATCCAGAAAGCTTTAAGTAACAGGTAGACAAGTGAAATTTGGTATGTCACATCATTCTACAACTTGTGTTCCCAGGCTTGGGATGATGAAATTTTGTGTGTATGTGTAAGGTCAATGCAAAAAAAACCCCTCCTTTCATGCTTCAGGGAGCAATATTTCACATAAACTGCAACTTAAAGTATTGCATCCTCTCTGGGCATGCTGTTTTCTAAGTCTGAAACCAGCCAGACAGCTAGGTGCAGCACTCTGATCAGAAATTGCTTTTGACTTTGATCGGAGAAGTCTTTCACAGGACAAATGAGCATTTGACTTAATAACACTGAATCGAGCCTTCTTTTATTTGGGAAGTGACATGGCAACTTTCATATCCACTCAGGTTAGACTGGCACTTTTATTGCAGGGTCACATCACAAAGGCATATATAGAATAAACTGTGTTGCTCAATTTATCTGTGTCAAGAGGACATAAAAGGGAGCTAACCCTGCTAGAACTTGATCCAGTTGTGCTTTCACACCCAGATACTGGTATTCTGGTAACGAGACTTCTTTGCTCCTGGAGATAATGGGTGTCAATGTGATTCTTCTCTAACTGGCCCCAAATGCTTTTTTGAAGAGATGTAATGGTTCGATAGACCTGCATCAGGATATGAACTGTGGAGCAGCAGCATTTTGCCTTGCTTGAAATCCTGATTTTTCTGAGTATTTCAGCTGCTTCCTCTGCAAAAATGGAAATAGGAGATGTTAATATATATGGTGGTTGCAGTTATATGGTAAAGATGAAGAGAGCCATGTGAGTGCTGAGCAGTGACAATGATATAGACTTTGTGAAGGAAGCTGAGAACCTAGAAATAAGATGCTAAGGTTAAAAAAACCACAACAAGAACCTGAGGATAATTGGTATATACTGCTACATCTTTCATGGTTAGAGCAAGACATCAAGAAAATTAAGTATAGAAATATTATAGTAGTTCTTTTTAAACACTTTGTCACATGCACACTTCTTCTAGCATTTAGAAACTGAGCTTCATAAACATAGACTGAAATTGTAGGTCTTCTGTGGAACTGATTCAAAAAACTAATAAGAAACCTTCCAAAATATTCAAATATCACCTATAGCAAGAACCATGTGCAACACTAAGAGACGCATTTTTGTGTTGGTGCTTCTTATTTGGAAATAGCCGTCTTCAGGGATCCTGGACATAGGAAGCTGGGAATATCTCTGTTTTTTTTTTTTTTTCCTTTTTCGTTGCTGCTGGTGGGTTTACTGTTTTTGGTGTGCATCCTTCTTACCTACATGAATGAAAGCTGAAATTCTTGTCTGGGTCTAGAATGGTGTCCTTCTGTTGCATTAACAAATGGCAGTCTGATGGAGTAATAAATTATTTATGAACTTAGGTATTGATTTTTCTTCAGTGCTTATAGGAAATTATATGATTGTGGCTTTAAGAAATAATTGGTCCAATTTAATCACATAAAAATTATAGTCCTTTCTAATTCCTTCCAAATGGAACTTTAATGACCACTGGGTGTGTTACAGAACAGAGCAGAAAAGAAGGGTGCCTGCATGAACTGAAGAAATAGGAGAGCCAGAAACAGCAGGTTTTACAGGTCGAACAAAAATCCACTACTATGACAGTGCTTTTGAATGAAGGCTAATGGAGAATTGTCTGTTCACAAATCAGCATTTCCATGGGGAAATATTCCAAATTCAAACAAACCAACTTCATACTGCAATGCAAGTGAGAGGCACAGAGTTCCTGGCATGTTAGAAAAAAAAAATGTTCCATTTGTAAAACTTGACCAAATAGAAGGTAGCTTTTGTTCTAAAGCAATGTAATTTTCCTTTTACTGTATTGGTCTTCTATGTAAGCCCTGCATCTGGGAGGAGAGAGGAAGGAAGCAATTTCAGTAACTTCACCAAAAATAAGTCTGAATTTGCATTCTTAGGGAGGGAAAAGCACCATACTCCTTGGTCAGGATATTCCATGATGTTTCTGTCTGATTCTACTATTACTATTTCTATCTGCAAAAGAGTATCACTTGAGTTGGACATGAGTCTGATGCAGTCTAATCCATTCTGCCCATCCATAGCAGGAACAAAACAAATACACACTATTTAAAAATGGAAAAGCTGCCAACAATTTCAACACTAATAATGATATGGTATTCCTAATAACTTAAACTGGCGATCCCTGTAATACTAACTGCAGGTTTAATGTGGCACGTTAAGTGGTAAAGTGATGCATGGTGTTAGCTTGAGGCTGAGAGTTGCAGAGCATCTCGCATTTTTCCAGGGAAACAAACTAGGTCCAGGAGCTTGAAACAGGCAAACAAGCAAAATGTCTTCGTGTAATATTGTCTACCACCAGCCTGGGCACAAATACACTGCTCTATCAAGGTTTGAATCCCAAGTGCTGCCTCCCAGGGCAGTTAGCTGTATGTGAATAGCTGCTTTCATAGTTGGTGTTCCATTTTAGATGGGGGAAGGGTGTTTTCTTCCTGGAACTCTGGACTTGTCCTTGCCTGTTGCTTGCTAACAGCTAACACAGACAAGCTGTAAGTAAGTTTTGGTAATTCTGTTCAAAGCATAATACCATTGCTACTGCTGTACCAGGAACTTACTGTGGTGGTTATACTGAACATAATGTCCTGTTTCTAGATGTGACTCTTGATTCTGCAGGCTTCTAGTTCAAAACGCTGATAATGGCTGGACAGGAATGGTCCTCTTGACTAATTTATTCAAAACTCACACCAGGTATTATTAAAAATTATATAAATATCGAATGCATACGCATGGTGTACTTCAACACACATTTTATGACCACCAAACATTTACTTTATGATTGCGGTAATAATAATTTTATTAAATATAACATTATGGGTCTTTATTCTGTTTTGATGCACAGACATGCAAATAACTTGTATTAGCATTTTTATGAGTGAGATTTCAATGGCAAGCTTATTAATAAATCCCTGGGTAGTGCTCAGGCTGATAACATTAGTTCCCTGTACCCTTTTATTTGGGCAGCTAATGAATTTTTTTCCCCTAGTTGTCAATTCTGAATTGATGAGAGATTAGGAACAAACAGGACATGGCTGTGGAACGCCTAAAGCTATACTTTGTTCTTAAATTGCCAGTTCAGATCCTTTTTGGGCTGGGTGGTGAGCAGTGACCAAAGATTACTTTATTGGATGCCTTATTGACCTATGTAAAATAGGTTCTTAATGTGTTCTGCAGCACAGGAAGGGGAAGAGGGAAGCCTGTGGGCATGCTCTGTTCTACTTTCTGCCTAAATAACTTGTGTTTTCTGGAAGATGGTCTTCCTTTTGTACACATACAGGGTCCATGATGGCAGAGCCTGTGGAAGCGTGCGATATGTGACATGGGCTGGAGCACAGTATGTGTATGAAGTTGATGTAGTTATAATTTGGCAACTTACTGCCAGTTAAAAGGAAAATAAACTATTTTCTTGGGCACAGAGGTAAGACCTCTTTTTTGTAATTCTGAGATCACTGCGCTGGGGCAGTGTTCAGTGCAGCGCACTGCTTGGTGCCAATGCCAGCAATGTGCTGGGGATGGCAGGGGAGCAGGAGAGGTCAGGGACAGTGGTGCAGAGGAGGTGGATGCTGGGTGACTTGTGTCATGGAGGGAACTGGCAGCTGAAAAGATCAGAGATGGAGCTTAAGCACCTGGACCTTGTTCTTTCTTCAGTCTTCTTGTCTGGCCCTGGTTATCTTAAGTGTAAATGCTTTGGAGTCTTTGAAAATACCCTATTTAATGGCAAAGTTGGGAGGGGAATATTATATCAGTTCTATATATTTTATAGAAGTCTGAAGCTGTTGAGATGTCTAGCTAACGCCCTGAATTAGTGAAACCCTTAGAGTAGAGATTCTATTTAATGAAGCACTTGAGAACACAATTCACTAACATTGATGGTGTTAAAAAATGCCTGCAAACATTTTGCACTTACAACTCCTAAATTCCATAATATTACAGATATCCACTGCATAGCCTAGTAACTGTCGTTCTGGGTGTGTTTGTTTCTTTGCTTGAGAGTATGGATCACACATGCTGGAGAGAAACCAGAGTTTACTGTTCAATTAAAGAATTTTGTTTTCCTGGAGACAGCATTGATCTCTTAGACTGTTATGCTATCTGTCAGTGTCTAATCACAAAAAAAGCCCCTGTTGNGCTAGGAGGCAGTGGACAGAAATAGCCAAGGGACATAGAGTTTTTCCATCTTAGCATTAGGTAATTGGATCAGACTTGAATACAAAACAATGGTGGACAGCTGTGAATTAAGAGGCAATGTATTATTGCTTTGAGGTACTTCTGGTGATATTCCGGGCAGAAAGGCTGGAAAGATGATTAATCCTTACCCTTGCTCCCTTGCCCTCTGGTAAGCAACTGACCCAAAAGATAATTAGTTAATTGCTTCTTACCAAAAACCAGAGTGAGAGTCAATGTGCCAGACCCACAAATGAAGGTCTACTGTTCCTGTACCTGCCACTTATGCTCTGTCTATCAGTTTGGAGACTACCCAGACTCTGTACACAGACCCATGCTGTGGCTTGTTTTGGATTAATTTTCTGCCCTTTCACTCTTCAGCTTTGTCTTAAGATTTCAGATGTAGCCTTGCTGTTGAATGTTTGAGAGAATTTAGCCTAACAGAAGATGACATTTCGCAGAAAATATAGCTAGCTATCAGAATCCCAGAGCATATGTGCTTCTTGGCAGTTGACTGGTTGCTACTTCATGGAGATCAAATGGAAAAGAGGAAGGAGAAATGACAGTTTAGAGTCTCCCCCTTTACTACCTCTCCCCATGCTCCTGTTCCTGCTCATTTGAGTGTCCCAGACAGCCTGCGGGGAAAGATTCCTGGCCTGATGAAACAAGACCCTCAAGCATAAAAGAGATGACACAACCTAGACTGGTTTGGGTTGGAAGGGACTTTACAGATCACCCAGTTCAAACTCCCCTGCCATGGACAGGGATACTTTCCACTAGACCAAATTACTCAAAACCCTATCTGACCTGACCTTGAGCACTGCCAGGGATAGAGCATATATACTTTGTGTGAGCCTTTGGTGGAGGTTAGCACTTGGACAGCAAAGCTAGTCATCTACTATTTGACTGCTGGTGGATATATAGTGCAATCTGGGACCCCTTATTTTTATTTTTTTCTTTTTTAATAAAATTGCTTTTTTTTTTTTTAATAAAGCTGACTCTTTATCACTTCTCTAGGGGTTAAGAGGAAGATGTCCAAGGTGGATAAAAGATGGTGTAAACAGGAGGTTCTATTAGTCAAGGAGCAGTAACAACTGAGGTATGAAGGGATGGTGCTCATATATGGTAATGACTCTGTGTCTGCTGTAGCAAAAGCCAATGACAGTTGCAGTTACTCAAAGGGTGCAGAGATGAAAGAGCAAATCCTTTGCTCTACAGATGAAGAGAGCATGGATTAATGGTACCGAGGAGAATGGTGGGACTGGGAGGCAGAGGTAGAATCACAGAATTGTCTAGGTTGTAAGGGACCTTTGAGATCATCTAGTCCAAACATCAACCGAACTCTGAAAAGCTACAACCCATCATTAAACCATATCACTGAGAGCTATGTCAACCTGTGTTTTAAATACCTCCAGGGATGGTGCCTCCACCACTTCCCTGGGCAGTCCATTCCAATACTTAATAATCCCTTCAGTGTAAAAAATTTTCCTGATATCAAATCTGAACCTCTGAGTCTTGTTCATCCCAAACTGATATTAGAGATTCCTTGGTTCTTTCCTCTGTCAAGAAGACCAAACATTTGAAAAGCTCAGTTTTTATTACAGCTTAAGCCAGGAAAATTTACATCTTAAAACAGAAACCTTTGAATAGGTAAGGTAAAATAAGGATAAAAAGGGATTGTGAATAACTCTGTGTTGCTGTATCCTTCCAGGGAAGGTAAGTGCTTCTTGCCTGAGTTTCATTCAAGTCTACTGCTGGGTGGATAGTGGTAGATTCTGGTCAACCCTGTGTGGTCCCTGGTTCACGAGAATCATGACTATGGGTCTACTCTTCGTCTTGCTCCTGTTGCAGGCTCTGCTGAGTCTTCCTCAGGCCACCGGGTAACCCAGACAGGAACACCCTGGAGGGTGTGTTGCCCAACCCCCTGCTGTTAGAGCAAGTCTGGAGGCTGCTCAGAGCTTGGCTCAGGTGTCTGGAAAAGCTGTATAGATGATGGGGCCTGCATGGCCTCACCCTGCGTCCTGTCCCGTTGCCTCCTTGTCCTCGCGGGGGGAAGAGTTTTGTTCTTGTGCCCTTGTGCCGGATAGAGCGTGTATCCCTTGTCACCTAGCGGCTCTGTGATTATCCCTAAAGGAAGCTTCCCAAACATCTGGCTTCTGCCAGGCCGGTTAGCTCAGTTGGTTAGAGCGTGGTGCTAATAACGCCAAGGTCGCGGGTTCGATCCCCGTACGGGCCACCAGTTTTGCCGACACGCCCGGGCGCCGTGAGAACCGAGTGGGCGGAACCGGAGCTTCTCGGAGCGGGAGGGGCGGTCTCCACCCGGGGGCTCCCCGTGGGAAGGTTGTACGGGCAGCGGCGGCGGAGCTTCGGTTGCCCAAGGTGGAGGAGAGGATCCGGGAGGCGGGGTGGGGAGGGGGAAAACCGGGGAAGCGGCCGTGAAGGGTGGCTGAAGTCGATGTGGAGTGCCAGCGGGTGTACAGAAAGAGGGAAGGGGTTTGCAGGGAGGAGTGAAGTCAGAAAAGAAAGCAGAAAGCAGGAGAAGGAAGGCAGAGGTAGGAAGGACGCTTGGGCAAAATTTTAAATCTCCCCACGGGCCCTCACCTTTATGTTCAGTATCTTGTACCTCAGAGCATCTTCTTATCTTGTGCTTCTGGTGGTTAGAGCTGGGCCTGGAGACAGCTTGTGGCATATCAGGTGGTCTTCATTTGCCCTTGGTAATCCCAGGAGACTATAAAACTTGGTATCAGGTCTTTAGCTGATTACATTAGTATAACTCTTAACAGTTCTATGTTGTCAGAGGGTGACATCAGTGATGCTTCAGTGAGTGCAGTTTATTTTTCTTTTTTTCTTTTCATTTTTTTTTTTTCCCCCCCTTTGGAGTTGAAGGATAAACAGATCTCCTTCAACATCCTCATTTTTCAGAGAATGTTCTAAACTCCACATGGGAGATGTGAACGCAGACTTGATGGACAGTCTGCAATCTGAGTCTTAATTATTAGTACTACTTATTCAAGAAGAAAAAAAAAATCCAGGCCAAAAGGTTATGTTCTAATAGAGTAATATGTCTGCAGGAGTGGCTGAGATGGACCCCTGCCAGCTCAACTCGCCTGCATAAGGGTGCTTTGTCTCTAAAACATCTCTTAAAAGCTCAAGACAGATACTATTTTTGTTCTGTCTACCTCTGATTTCACATGAGATTTATCCGGAGGAGGGAAACTTTCTGGGGTGAATATTTTCCTTGTAGAAAGCAGTGGTTTCATTATTGCAGCTGTGTAGACAGGCCACAGCTTCTTTGGGAAAATATCTTGAGCTAACAGTTTTCTATTTATTTATTTTTCACAAATTTGCCAATATGCTCCTTAGCTCTCCAAGCCTGTTGCTTAAGGCTACTTCTAGCTGCAGTTTTTGATTTTTAAAATAAGTCATAATAATAGAAGAGAAAAAAAGGAAGGAAAGCAGGTGACCCTCATGTCAAAGTCAGTGTTTTGACATTGCATCTTCCCTATGGTGTCACCAAGGTACAACAAGGGCACATGAGAAGTGTCATTGCAAAGTCACAATATAATTAAATCATACAGATGAATATTCATGTTATCTAGCATCCAAACTGCTGTCGTGACTCCTTCAGATGTCAAGGGAAAGTAATGTGGTGCTGGTTTGACGGCCTTCTGTCTTGCTACTCCACTCAGTTCCTTTGGGTCCAGTTATAGTGGTCAGGACTTGACTGCATATAATGACATCCATTTTAAATGAAATGAAAGGAGAGAGATCATGGTGCTTAATATTGAGGAAAAAAAAAAAGTGGGAATAATATTGCTTTGTTTTATATCTCCCACACTAGGAATCGGAATTTTACTGCAGCTATGTTGTTGTATAGCAAAGTCCTTGCTGTGAACCAAGGTGATGCAATGGCTCCTTGGCCAATATTTCAGTTTGGTTTGAATTGTTTATATTCAGTGTGTTTGTTTTTTTTTCTCAGCAGCCAGGATTGTATGGGCATATTTTCACTAAATTTAATTTCAGCAGATGGTTGTCAGATTGTGAGGGTCACCCACTGTCCCTAGGGGAGTCATTCCAGAACTCATTCTTCAACCTCAAAACTAGTTGGAGGATAAAAATTTAGAGCTTAAACAAACCCGTATAGTGGAATAATGCTGTCATGAGGACAGCAGAGGAATTCCCATTCTGAATGGTCTGCAGTGACAGATGCTGGGGCATATTCTGAGGTTACTGTTTGGTGTTTCACTTGACCTGTAATCGGGTTGTGTAACGCTGAGCCTGGAAGGCATATTGGCCGTTGTTTTGTGCTTAAACAGCGTGGTGTGAAACACAGCTCCTCTGTGCGCAGTGGACAAGTGCCTGTGACAATACTGAACATTCACAGCTGAGGACGAACCTTCTAACCAGTTCAGACAAACATTTACTGTTAGTATTTCAGATATTAACTATGGCATTTTAGAGTAACACGGGCCAAATAAGCCAATTTGTTTCATGTTCTTCGTTGAGAAGGCTACGTATTTTTTTGATGCATGAAATACTGCTAGGAGGGTTCTTAAATTCAGATAGCTGAAGTGAGCCAGAAAGTAGGTTTACAGTGTATTAAATTTGGTAGGTATGTATTCTTTCACTCAGTAATGTTGTGAAGCATTTTCCTTTCTGGCCACTCACAGGTTAATTTTATATTGTTTTTCTTATAGAGCATCTAAGTGTCTTGTGATCAGGGTGGTTTATTCATTGAATTTTCCATTAGTGGTCTTAATTATGGTGAAAATCTGAGTGGCGAGGATGCACGCGGTATCAACAGAGTAATACCCAGATACAATCCAGAAACAACATTATTGAAATCAAAAGCGGGATGTGGTGGAGGAGTTTTTTTTTGTTAGATTCATTTGTGTGTGTCTAAGTGTAAGCATTGGGGCTATTATCATCGGTGAAGCTTAACCTTTGCTTAAAACTGGTGAATGTAGTGTTCACCTTCCACAGGCTAGAAAAAATAGCAGCTCCATCAAAAAGCCCAAGTCTGTCACAATCCCAAACAAAGGTTTTCATTTAATGTTGTTGTGAGCAGAGATGCAGGTGGGAGGGGGATGAGGAACTGCCATAGAAACAGACCCAGGAAGGAGCTGCCAGCCAAGAATGCGGCTCAATGAGCACAGGCAGCCCAGTGCTGGCAAGTCCAGGAGCTGGCCAAGAGGAGCTGGGAGCTGTAAGCCAAAGCCCAACAACCAGCCCCCTGTTCTGATCCTTCTAGTGTCTCAGAAACAGGGTTTATTGAGGGGAGGGTTGCTGGCTTCCAGTCTTTTTCTTTGTGAATGAAATAACAAGCATCCTGAGTTTTTGTCTTGCGGTTCAAATCAGAACAGAATAACTATACTCCTAAAGCTGGAGAAATATTTTCTTCGATTTTGTATGTTCTTAGAAAGCAATTGCTAAAAGAAAGCATGAGCAAATCTGAGTATTGTCTTAAAACCCAAGGAAGTGTGATGGACTGCGCTTGAATCAAATCTTCGCTTTTAAGATACTGTATAAAAGGATTAAGTAACTTTGTAAACAAAGCATCTGGCAATTTCTCCTACAGTTTTTAACTAGTCCCTGCCTGCAGAGTTATTAAGCTTTAGTAGCTGAACAGTCCTTTTTATATTGTGGAAGAACTCACCAGTGATGCCCATAGTACAACAGGCCATGTGGAGGTCAGAGTTCTCCTTTAAAAATGTACCATACAGAACCAGAGGGAAGACAAGTGCAAAAAATATCTGGTTCCTGACGTGTGTTTGTGCTTGTTTTACAAAGAATAAATAAACTTCACTTACTAGATTTGCAGGAGTAGTTATAGCTGTACAGATATTCTGCATGAAACTTCTTTGCTTTTGGTGCGGTACAAGCAGCGTTCCATTTAATCAGTATATGGTCATGTTTCACAGGAAAAATAAGCTAGAGGTAACATAACCTTTGGTGCTGCTCTCTCAGAGCTTAAAGGCAAATATGTCCAAGTCTGGCTGTGAATTTTCTTTGTTTCCTGAGATGAAGACTATAAGTGAAAATATTATGTTGTGTCACTTGTCATTAGCCATGATGTAAGGAATGGTGAAAGGCAGTGGCGCTAGTCTGGAGTTTGGCATCCCTCTGACTTTTGTGAATAAATGTTATGCTGCTCCAGGGGGGAACACGAAATGAAAGTTCCCTAATATTTGGGCAGGACCAAGCATAATTTTGCCTTCCCATGTTCCGGAACAGACAATATAGTTATTAAATCTTGAAGCTTACTTAAGTCACATCTGGCTAACATCCATCACATCTTTTGGAAGCAAAACTTTGGCTTTTCTGTGCCGTGGTTAAAATGCTGCATGTGATATTTTGAAAGCAGAGAGCAGTCCAGGTGAAGCAGGACAGCACATCTCCTGTATGCCACTCTGCAAGCTTGACAAACCCTCTTGGCAGACTGCACAGAAAGCAACTCTGCCACTGAGGTAGAGGATTGCAACTTAATGCTGTTGAGGTGAGGGACACCTGTTGAAGTTTAGGACAACTGTCAGGGTAGGTTAGTTTTAAGAAATGAGCATCTGATATTGTACCCTCGAAGCAACACTTTACCAAAATGGCCTTCAGCTACAGATTCTGCCACTTGGACTGTGCTGCTGAGAAGGGTTTAGTCTGCAAAAGCACAGCAGAGGTTTCACTGTGGGTCTAAAACTAGGCATAAAAAGAACTTCTTAGCCTGTGTTTTTCTTCCTCAGCCAGAGAGGATTCAAATATCTGGTCAGTCCAAGGTCACAAAAACAGGTGTCGGTGTCACATCTTCCCAGTTGTACTTGAAAGCCACTTTCTTTTCAGCTATAGTGGGTTTTGAATTTCTTTGTGTGGGTTTGCGTAGAAGGTCAGGGGATGGGACAGGTTGAATGGGAGAGTTGAAGAAAATGTGGTTCAAGGAGCAAGTTATTTGATGTATAGAGGAAAGGCACAGATAATTGTCACGTGCCCAATAAAGTTTCACCAGCTTGTTAACATATGCTGTCATTGCTCTCAGAAAAATCAGCTTTTTGTTGGTGAGCTCTTTGCTCTTGAATTATTACAGCTTTTTTTAAAGAGAAAAATCTTCCTTCATCCCACTTAAGTAGACTTCTGGTTTTACCCTTATACATACAAATAGAAAAACTGAGTAAAAGAAAAACAAATATAATTCTGTGTTTTGCTGCAAAGTATTTCATTTCAGCAAAACCACGGTAGTATGGGCTCAGGATCTGACTGAGAATTAAAGGACAGATGAATATACAGGTTCTCAATTCTGCTTTTGACTCCGTGCCTAGGCCTTCAGTTCTTCATGTCTGTCTTTCCCCACCAGTACAAAAAGGGAAAATGCTTATTCTAATAAGGAATCTGGAATTCCTTGAAAATCCACAGATGGGTGCTACAAAATCTATCTATATATAAAAAACGATGGTTCCCTTACTGTATCCTAGCTGTAGGACAACAACCTGTTGGGGTCATCTGCACAACTAGTGGTGGATGGACACCAGCACAGAAAGTAGCCAGTCTGGTGATAAGTTAAAAAAAAACAAACAAACCACCTAGCTGTTAGAAGTTTTAAAGTATGAATTTATTTCTACTAGACAGAAAGCATGCTGAGACTTCCCTATGGTGATAGAACTTTTTAAAGTGGTAATTTCTGCCTAATATTGGTTTTAATGAGGGAATTGGATTTTCTCTTTTAATGTGTATGTACTTCTGCTCTTTCCAACTTTGTTCTCTAACGGATAGATTTGCAATAACTCTGCCAGCAATGTAAAGGGCAAATTTTCTTTTAAGCAGCTGAGGCTCTAAACAATTGATGTTGAGGCAGCAGATACAGAATATGTTTTCATGGTATCTTTTGGTGGATATGCTGACCAGGGTCTTCTTTCAAGAACACTTATGAAAAATTTGCTTTTTTAGGAATTAGTCTGAGGTACTGTAATTCTGGCATTCTGTGGACCATAAGGGTAAAAAAGAGGTTCCGCTGCCTGAAAACACCTTCTTATCTGGTCTCCTTTTAGATGGCTATTCTGGGAGCAAGCTACTGAAAGCAAGCTGGCTGGTTTAAAGTTTATTTTCTTTCTTTCTTTCTTT